>JAAGAY010123529.1:2518-40106 GCA_011801015.1 Ardeotis arabs
CAGTACCTCAAGGGGGCCTACAAGAAAGATGGGGAGAGGCTGTTCAGTAAGGCCTGTTGTGATAGGACTAGGGGTAACTGTTTCAAAATACAGGGAGGTAGATTTAGATTAGACATTAGGAAAAAATTTTGTACAATGAGGGTGGTACACTGGGACAGGTTGCCCAGAGAGGTGGTGGATGCCCCATCCCTGGAAACATTCAAGGCCAGGTTGGATGAGGCTCTGAGCATCCTGATCTAGTCGGGGATGTCCCTGGTCCTTGCAGGGGTGTTGGACTAGATGACCTTTGAAGGTCCCTTCCAACCCTAACCATTCTATGATTCTATGATTCTATGAATACCTAACATATGCCTAAGTCTGAGACATTTGTCTTCTTGACTCTTTGGAAGCATTCAATCTGGTAGGCTCTTTCAGAGCACATAGATCAGAAAAGAAGAGGAATCGTAGCCTTAGAAAATGCAGAGAATTCAGAGAACTGAATTCATGTCTTCCACTTTCTAGTGTTGTAACCAGATGTTTCTCAAAGCAATGGTGAGGATGAACCCTGTATATTTTCAAAGGGAAATCTTTGTTCAGTTCTTTGAAGGAAGGAAAGGATTGAGGGCTGATTCAACTTACACTGCAGCTGTCATGAGATTTGAGTCAGAGAAGAAGATAAGACCGAGTGTTTGGAGACAACAGGCCAGGAGAAGAAGAAACAGAAAACTTCCTCTACCAGCAATCTGCTGAAATGAGACCGGTGTTAACTGCCTTGCTTCCAGTCCAGGCTCCACAAATTTGTTCACGTATTTTTTTACAGCCAGGCTTGAACTGACTTCAGTTATCCTGTGAACTTACCTTCCTACAGCCCAAAAGCTGTGCAACTGTGTCATGTCAGTGATGTTCTCACATTTAAACCTGTCACAGAGTTTTACTAGCACAGGAGAGTGTGTTAATACATCCATATGGCTTCCTCCTCTTATCCATTCAGATAAGAGCACTGTCAAATTCTTGTCTCTGCCTGCAAGCAACCAAATACACCTGCACTTTTGTTTTCACATGAAGATATTCCACTTGTTATGATAGCCACATTAGAGCCAGAGGTAAAGAGAGAGCTGAAAGCTAATAGTAAAACAGCGTAAAGAGTAACCATAGGTGAGTTTTGTTTTCCAAATACTTGTAGCTAAAACTTTATAAAGAAGGATTAAATTCAGGATTAAAGCTAAAAGACTAAAATCTAATGATAATCAAAAAGATTATAAAGGTTGAAATCCTTGTTTTGATGAGAAGGTAATATTAACATAGAATGCAACTTTGCATAGCTCCTCTTAGGCATGTGGTACCCATTAAAATGTAGAAGTTTGTCTTAGGGTTAAACAAAAGCCATTTTCCCAGAGTGGAACATCTGATCCAGGGGAAGATTGTATTTGTAACACATATATACTAACAGGCCAGAGGTAACAGCTACTTCTAATTCATTAGGAACTGTCATAATAAATCCCAAAGAGATTCTCCTCCTCCAGAGAATTATTTCACTTATTAATATGAGAAGGAATTAGGTCTTTTTTCATCGTCGCTAGTTCCAAGAGGAACACTTTTCTGCTTTGAGTTTACACGCAAAAATCTACTTAAGGTTTAAAATTTATGACTTTCTTTCCTCCCAAAAGCAGATAAACAATGAAAGTATCTCATTGCCTCAACACATGAAAGTTATCTCTTCTGGTGAATAATTTGGTGATGCTTCTTATTTAGTCCCCAAATAATGATTTATTTAAATTTGTGTGATTGTAGTCTAAAAACTGCAAGTGTAAAAATGCCATCTTGGTTGTTCTGGTAACGTTAAGACCCCACCTGTGTCATCTTGCACAGATTTACAATATCACTAAAGTCTATGAAGAGCTGATGTTGTAACTTGGAAAGAGAAAAGGGGAGGAGGGATACATTACTGAATACCAAAATCATCTTGATAAATGGGGGGACTGATCTGACATCAATAACAGTAAATTCAACAGAGACAAGTGCAGAGTACTACACTTGGGGCTTGTCTACACAGCAAACTAAAGCATGAATTTACAGTACACTTGCTGCTGCATACTAACTTCTCACGCTGACACTCCTGCTAAGCAGTAACTATTGCTTTGTGTGATGTCGTCTACTCCACGTGTTGCACAGAGCCAACATTAGCGCAGGCTACAAGTACCCACAGGGGAAGCTGGCATAGAGGAGCTACTGTGTTGTAAATTTGTACCCTCTCTTACTGCAATTTAACAGTTTAAATGCTCCCTTAGGCAGAAAAAAAATCAAATGCACAACTAGAAAACATGGAATTACAGGTTAGCCAGCATTACTGCATAAGCAAGTTGTATCCATCATAACCACCATAGCCAGTGATAAATGATTAAAAATAACTATGATATTGGTATTACATGCAACACTGTTACTAGTATATAGAAAGAAACAGAAGAAAATTATTCATATTCTGCCTTGCTCAGTGTTGGTAAGACATCTGACAGAGTAGTCTGGTTTGCGGTTCCACACTTGAAAGAGGAGACAAGTTTTAGAGCAGTCATAGGAATGCAATCAAATGTGCTATAAGAACTGAGACTGCTTAGTCTAGAAAAATTATGGCAAATGGCTGAGTCTGGTAACAGTCTTCAAAGATGTAAAAGAATGCTAAACAAAAATGTCCTGTTTATTTTTTCAGTCCAAGGGGATTTCAAAGGAAATAATTGCTTCACTTGCAATGGTCATTTTCAATACTAGCCATTTGGAAGCGTTGAAGTATACCAACCTGAGGGGTACAAGAGCAGATCAACAATGGGAGCAAGGAGAAATAGGTTTATTACTTTCATTTCTAACATCAAGACATGCCAGTTCTGGGACTGAGAGTGGGAGTGAGAGTGCGAAAGACAGAGAGAAAGAGAGAAAGAGACTTTATGAGTAGCTTCCTTTGGGGAATAGGCATAAGAATATGTGGCTTGAGAAATGGTCTGAGTTTTGGTCCAGATTACCTTGAGAGAACAAGGAACCAAGCACACTGGAGAGTCTTAAAAACAATTCATAGTTTAGACAAACATCTTTAAACATGATCTAAGCATTCTTGAACCTTTTTCTGGGCAGGAGCTCATAATTAGACAGCGCTGCAACTCCTTTTTGTTTATCTCTTTAAATTTACAGCAGTCATGCTAAAATGTAGACTTTCTAGTGGCCAGTACTTGGCTCAAATATATTGTTTGCAATTAGCTGTAGGGCAGCAACATCTATTGATTGAAGCCTGAGAGCAAGTTACTGGGACTCTAATTTTATGTCTGATTGTTTACCACCCAGTTTTCAGTGTCTCATCTAATTTATCTTCCACGGCTTCTCTATATGTAAAATGAGATTGTAGTATCATACTTATCATTGAAAAGAGGAATAAAGCAACATGTTTACAATTATACGTAAAATTATGCTAATATTTGTGTGTTGTTTTATTATTCACTTACATTTAATTATTTAATTGACATACCATGTGCCTTCTTGTTATCCATATATAATTTGCATCATTGAACAGGTTTTATACTGAATTTACAGCTTATGTGTTATAATGGGTTCAACATACTAAGACCCAGCCAACCTAAAAAAGAAGTCTTTGAGTTGACTGCATTTCTCATCCACAGAGACAGTAAAAATCAGTACCTGCTAGAGAATGGGTGGAGAGTAAATTTAAAGTATGCCAACTGGATAAACTAAAATTTCTGGAAATTTGCAAATTCAAAATGTGAAAGGGGAAATTATGACAACAGAAAGTTAATTGCCTCCTGTTGGCAATTAGCCATCAGGTGTTCTAAGCCATAAAAAGTAGTAAAGGGAATACAATGTAAAGCCTTTTTAAAAATGGTGTTAATAAAATCTAGGGGAGAATGAGTGGAAGTGGAAGGAACAGAATAAGCCTATAGGCTGGAAATTACAGCTGTATATTAGCCTGCTACCTAGAAACATACAAGAAATAGCAGGAAACTACATGGAAATAGTGTGCATTTATTATCAATGGTGAAAAATTCTGTTACTGGTTTGTTATACATTCAAGCAAATCACTTTGCCTTCTAGTGATATTTAGGTACTTACAGGAAACAACTTTATATCCATTCCAAGCCCTATGAATAAAGTACCTACTTATTTTTTTATGGTATACTTAAATCTTTACCTGAGGATTAATTATAAGCACCACTACCACCACTTGTTACTTAGTATTTCAAAATGAGATAATACAATCATCTCATTAGCTCAATTTTAGTAAAACATGTAATTATATACCTCATCCACTCCTATGTGTAAAACACATTAGTGTGGAGCACTACTTGCATGTGATCTGAACTGGGCAAAATGATTTTGAACAAAAAGTGGAGTAAGAAAACACACATCAAAGAGGGAAGAAGGCACACCAGAAATCAGTCAGAAAAGAACAAATTATTTCTTGTATATGACATCACAGCAGCAATCTATAAGCAAGTCTAAGTTAAGTTCAAAGGTGACTCTTACATCTGTGACGTTAGAAGTGTATTAAAAATGGGCCTAAAGAGCTAAAGCTGTGGAAAATACTTAGTAGCTGTAGGAAAGCAGCTACTAAGATATCTGAAGACTATTACTTCAAAGCTTAAATGGTGAATGAGAAAGAGGACTGGAAAGCAGTATAATTAAAGCTTGCCATTTCTATTGGAAGTAAATTAGAAGTAAATTTTTTGCAGTTTGAGACCTGAGAGAGACCATTGGAACTATGAATATGGAGGAATTTCTTTAGAGAAAGGTGATAAGACCCTTTGCCATTGAGATTCCATCTACAATATTGCATTAATTTGTCATGTTTAACTGTAATAGAGACTCAGGAAGTCAGAGTTGTTCTGAAGAGACGAACACAGTTCTTCTGGAGTGGTTAATGAAAGACAAATGTACAGGTAATACCTGTGCAATTAGCAAAATTATCTAACTGGAGAAAATTTGTAAGACATTTGAAAGAAATGCTTTTACCTCAATAGGAGGAAAAACCTTCTTTCAGGTATCTAAAATCAATAACAGTGTAGTCTGCGGGGAAAAAAAAGTAGAAACTTGCTCGACACTTGTAGAACAATGGTAGAAAAAGTTTGAGAAAATAATACTTCATTGGTAAAGGGAGAGATTACGTAACAAAATATTTCTCATTGTAATAGTTTTGATTATAGAAAAGGTGGCCAATAAGTAAGTCTCTGATACACAGAGGAGATACTATCATCCCATAATATAGATGGAGTTAGTGCCAGAAAATACTGGTGAGGTCTAAAACACAGTCCAAAATTTGCGTCAAATATTCAATAGAGATTATTATTCCTGTTTTATGAATGGTTATAACTAATAATAAACAGCTGCTTCATCGTCGGGGGAAGAACTCCTCACATTCCTCCCCTGCTCCTTTGTGGGGTCCCACCCACGCGCCACAGTCCTTCATGAAACTGCTGCGGTGTGGGTCATCTCTTCCACGGGGCACAGTCCCTCCAGAATGGCTGCCCCAGAGGGCCCTCCATGGGCCACAGCCTCCTTCAGGCATCCACCTGCCTCAGCGTGGGGTCCTCCACAGGCTGCAGGTGGATCTCTGCTCTTCCATGGACCTCCATGGACTGCAGGGGGACAACCTGCTCCACCATGGTCATCACCACAGGCTGCAGGGGAATCTTGGCCGGGAGCCACATTACTCCTCCCCCTCCTTCTTCACTGACCTTGGCGTCTGCAGCCGTTCCTCTCACAAGAACAATTCTTCATAACAGGCTGGCAGACGCCTCTCAGGTTCTTTTTTACATCTCACTCACATCTCACCTCCTCTCCAATTCTGGCAGCCGGGCCGGGCCAAGTCGGCCACCCAGCGAGAGTCCAGAGGGCCCACAAGGCCTGCCCCTCCCCCACTCTGCCTTCGCTCAGCTTTTTCACATCATCTCTTCTCTTTTTTTCTGTTTTCCCCTTCTTAAATACGTTATTGCAGAGGCGTTATCATAGAACATTCTGCTACCAATCGGCGCAGCCTTGGCCAGCAGTGGGTCTGCCTTAGGCCTGGCCAAGTCCACTGAACAAAGGGGAGCAACTTCTAGCAGTTTCCTACAGAAGCTGCCACCTTAGGCCCCCCCCTCACCAAACAAATCCACGACATATATTGAGGCTCATTAGCTGAAACATTTCATTAATTGTTCTTAAATTGTGGAAGATACATTGAGGAATCTCCTTTTTAAAGTCTCATTGACACACAAGCTGTGTTGCTACTGACTGCCCACATTCTTAAATGTGGATGACCTACAGGTCATTAGCAAAATTAAGACCAAGGCGCTTAAGGTCACATGCCTATATATCAATCTCTTTCATAGCATTTACAAGCAAACTTCACACTTGGAGGGTTAAAATGAATGATTACTAGATAGATGTCTTTCCTATACCTCTAGATAAACAAAAGCAAAGCCAAAAAAAACCCCAACCAAATGAAACTGTCATAAATGTAAGATCATTCCATGTTCCATTCACCATCAGCAATAACAGTTCTGGATTCTAAATGTAGCCGGTAGAATGGAGTTCAGAGTATTTGCCACAGGAGAGTGGCAAATGTTGCAATTGTTGAAACTTCCTTGCAAAAAAAATCCAGCTTTATTCTCAAGACCTCCCTACTCTATGACTAATCAAAATAATTCCACACAAGAAATTCAAAGATGCTTCATAAATACGCGATAATAAATTTCACCACAACTATAGCTATTGTAACAATTAACATGACTTTTTATTCCTGCTCCATGACTGACGTCATTTTTCCTCAGATTACTTGTTTCTAAGTAGGCTTCTGCATCTCATCTTAGATTCAGTGTGATCTAGATGAGAAATTGAAGGTCTTATGTTATTTATGCCTCTGCCAACTCTGGTTTTACCTACTTTTTTATGATGAAAGATCTGTAAGTACACTGGGCTTTTCCTAGGAACTCAGTAGTTCTTCCATAAAATACTGGACAAAGTATCTGATTTATCTTCTGAAATGGCTAATTTCCACATCTTCATTGATGTGTATGAACTGTTTCAACTTTACAAATTTTTTTATGTCCCTCTAATTCCCTGTTAACAACAAGCAGAAGTTCATTTCACAGACCACTAAAGCCTTCCCTCATAGCAATATCTCTACTTGCTACATGGCTGAGGTACACTTTGAAGTAGGAATAAATCTAACACATGCTCCATCTTTGCAAATCCTGTCTTTGACAACAGACTAAAACTCTCTTAGAATTAAAGTTCAAGTGAGTCATTAGTTTGCTCCGGATCTAAAGAACCCACAAAAAACTACATTTGTTTCTTTATCCCAAAGGCAAACTAAGATAAAGGATTTAAAATCATGTACACTATGCACAGGACATCAGCCCAAGCTGAAACAGTGATACACCAGCTGTGCCCTTCAAATAGAATTTAAAAAATTGTGGAGATATGTTCCAGTGAAAAAATAAATTACTGTACGAAACAAAAGGATCTCCTTGTTAGTTTTGGTCATGACAGTACTTTACCTAATTAGCAGGGATTTTAGAAAACAATGAAAAGATTTTATTTTCACCCATAGGATGCATCAGCCCTTTTGGAGGGATCATGCTACATGCATCAGAACATATTGTCAGGTGTGTACTACACAATATTCCCACATGACTGAAATTTACTGTATCTTTACAAATGACAGTTTGATTTTAATGAGTTCTCCTTTCAAGAACAGCAAAAAGTGTTAACCTTATCCATAGATACTGACTTGCTCAAATTTATCTAGACAATTAATTAATCTGTGGATTTTACATAATTTCAGTAAGATATTGCCTATTCCTTAAAAAAAAAAATTAAAAAAAAAAGAAAAATACTTTTTATTAGGCAATAGTCTGTGCTTCCACTGTCAAAACGTTTTTGGAAGTAGTGCTCATACTCATACATTAAAGTGGTAAGAGGGTAACTCATCAAAGGACTTTAGTATAAACGATAATCAAGGTTTCCAGTTTTTCATGCATGCGCAAAATGAATTCATTTCTGCACTTCTCGTGGATTCCATACTGATACAGTGGAATCAGAAGTTTTGCAAAGGGTCAGGAATGCTTGTATTTCATTGATGCATACATAAGTATTGAAAAATAGTACATTTGAAAACTGTGAATATTTAAAAAAAAAAAAATTCATAAACAATATGCCTCAACTTTATACACACACAATTTACAAGAACTTTGCAAAGCACTGTTTTGAAAATGAGGAGTTCTTGGCATTAAAACTGTTTCTGAACAGGTATTGTATACACATTTCTGTATTATTCATCTCCTAACATGACAGATCCTTGATGCAGCCATTTGAGGTCTCTGGTGATGTTAGACACACAGTTAACTACAGATCACTAGAGATAAGATTCTCTTTCATTTCTAGATGCAGTTGGATACAATTCAACCATCTCTGTGACAGAAGGACATGGAGGATTCATAGGGTGCTAAGACTGCAGTTAAGTGTATTCTGGTGAAGAATAATTCTTCAGATCAGATGCCTAAGGTTTAGGTTGTTTTTGCTGTAAAAGTAGCAGATATTTTATAATCTCTGTTTTCCTCCATTTCTCTAACACATCGTTTTCAGACTAGTTTATGATATTCCTACAGGATTCTAAGTTACAGCATAGGACTCAAAATGCACAAGGATTTAATGATTTAATCACAGTAAAACTGCCTTCTGACTAACCCCTTTGAGTTGTATGACTTAAATCTCTAGGCTAACATGCACCAGGACACTACAAGACTTCCACTCTGCTCTTCTATAAATAGAGTGTGAATATTTTTTAGTTCATTGTAATACCGTACAAAAAATTTCAACAGTTCCTGACATCATACATCATACTTTTAAAGTAAGGGAAACTTTGAAAGACAAGGGCCTTGTAAAGATTAATTTATTAGTTTGTTCACTATCCGTGCAAACTTGGGAAAAAGGGAGAAAGGGATAAAACTTTATGTGTGACTTCTTAAGGAGGGAAAAAAGTATATTTTCTGTCCCATGCTAAACTATTTTGGTAAAACTAACAAGCAAAAGTCTTCCAGCGTTCTGTCACTGTTTAGAATTTTGATGAGTGATTTTTGCAATGTAAAACCACCTCTTTCCTATATCCCAGATTCCTTTTCCCAAAAGCACAGAAGCTAACACTAAGTTCTATCACTGACCCATCCAAGGCAAGTTTAATATATTTATCTTTGCTCAAGTGCATGATCCATGCATTTTTGCAACAGGAATAATTGGTTTCACTAAAATATCCCTATTTTTGACTTTATATAGTGAAATAAGACACAAAACATGCTTTAAATGTTTTAAAAAATAAAAGTGAACAAAACCAGTCTCTTCATTTCTTAAAAATAAATAACTCAACCTTATTTAATCCTAAAAATATACCCTTAGAGATATAAATCTTTATTACGTCTAGAAGTAGCAAGTTATAGTGACGCAACATTTGCCTGACCTAGCACTCCATTAAGGCATTGTTCATGTGCAAGACCCAGATACCCATACATACATTGTTTAACTTAATAAACACATTCATGTTCATTAAATTCCTTTTTCAAATGGCAAAACCAAAAGCATTCTTTGACAAAGTTAGTAAACATGAAATCTTTCCCAAAGAGATTGAATTAAATGCAATTAACTAGCACCTAAGTAACTTATTACATGTTTTTTATATTAGATCACTGTTTCACAACCAGGTCACCAAAAGAACTCTTCCAAATTCAAACTCAAAAATGCTTATGAAGAGTAGCAAGTTTTTCAAAGGCTTAAAACTAAAAAATAATATGACTGACTGTGACAGAAGCAGATAAAGTACCAAGTACCACAATTAAAAGGCTCAAAACAATGGCATGATAAATAATTCCTTTTTGTATTGATGTTACTTGAAAAGTTGACAAATATATATAAGTGACAAGAATGTATGTGCTTCATATATTTATGGGAAGTTTTAAAAAAGAAAGAAAATAATGAAACTATACCAGTAATAGTGTTTCACATCCACTTTTCAGACATATAAATGAGAACATAAAGCATGTAATGCTCAATCGTAATACGGATTGCTAAGATTACTAACCATATTTAACAGCAGAATTCTACATACTATTAAATAGAATTTTGTATCGAACTCAATAGTAACATTCCCACTGACTTCAACAGAGCCAGGATTTTACTCTTGGTCATAGCACAAATTACTTTATGGTTTATAATCAGAATAGTTACTTTCCACAGAGCACAAACGAGGAAATACTACCAGTATAATCACAAATCCTGTCAAAGAAGAAAAAAAAAAACCTGTATCCCAGCATCTTCCCGATTGATATCAGAATCTGGACTGTATGGCTTGGACCATTTCTTTCTCCAAATCTACAAAGGGTCCTCTCCAAATCTACACAGGGTCCAGGGTCACAAGGTTGTCCTGGGAAACATCACATATAATGAAGAAATTCCCACAAGCATATCTGTTCAAAGGACCCAAAGTAATAATAACATGGAACTCTCCTCTCCTACTTGTACATCAATGGGAAAACATTTACTTGCTAATGATGTTATCCGTTTGCTTTGTTTCATTCTCTTTTAGGTTCTGCACATTTCAGCAAGAGACATCCACAACTGGAAGTTGATTCAAATTTCTCACTTCTTGAAACATTAGTGAAGTGTTTACTGGGACTTTGGAGAAGCTGTTCGTGATGCTGTGCAAGGCTGACCCATATCTGCACTCACAGCTTTGACATAAGAGCACAGAACCTGAGGGTGACGGTGGAAGGGGGAAGGTAGAATTGCCAGGAATGATAATTCTGAAAGATACGAGATGAAATGTTGAGTTCTTCTTTTGGCAGCCTTCTTTTAGGCATGAACTTCTTATAGTTGCTGGTTATCTGAATTCTGGGGGTAAAGTATGACACTATACACAAAAAGAAATATATATAAAAGGTATGAGCTTTTTGTTTATAGGAGGAAAATTCCCTCGTACCATAAAAAGGCATCTCTATTCCATAAAGAGAGATCAGTGCCTCAGAGGAAGCTAGAATTAAGGCAAAGGCAAGCATGTGTACACAGAGAGTGGCTCCATGTTTCCCCACTTCTAAATGAAAATTAATCATTTTAAATAAAGCCCTGCTTCTGTAGTTTCTTTTCCGAGTCGGGGCTTCCACTCAAGTTAGCAAGACCCTTCAGTACTGAGACCTGCTTGCTAGGAATAGGGTGCGAGAAATTTTCATATATTCTACATATATGCCTATATGCATTTGCACGCACACACACACACACACACATGTACATATACACGCAGAAGCATGCACGCATAGAGATTTATAAATATATGTATATATATGTACATATGCAAAGAGACAAGATTGAAAACCATGTCAGACTTGGAGTGTTATCCACTTGTCAGAACCATTTAAACTTCTATCTACACAGTACATACTGAAACTCAACTTTAAGACTTTTTATTTTTATATACAGTTCCTTTTTTTCCTCTGGAAATAAAATATCTAAATACAGACAGACTGTAATGTTGTATATGTATAGCTTTCAACAATACTTTAGCTGAATAAATGCTTTGTACATAATTCTGTCTTTTAATGGAGTTTACAGCTACATTGATAAAATGGAATCCTCATTTCCTTGATTGTTTTTAACCAATAACAAGCAGAGAGACAATTACAAGTTAATATTAATAAGCAGCTCAAATAACACCGGTTAAATTATGTACAATACAAACCATTCATACAAATGAAGACTAGGATATTGAATTTGTTACAATATTTTGTAATAAAGATAAGACAGCCACTTATAACTTACATGTCCTCCGCCAGGCATTTCCCTTCTTAGAGATCAGTTTTTAAGTAGTTTAGCTGGCCTAAACTCAATCAGGTTTAAAGAATCAGAGCTTAGAGAGTCAGAGAAACATGAAACCAGAACATCTGCCCACATGTAAATTCCAAATGTTTGCCCATCTTTACTAGTAACAGGCGCGTTCCATGGAAAAAGAGCCACCCCGCACCACCTTGAATGTGCCTACCATATGCTGGAAAAAAGTCACAATGCCTTGCTGTGTTCATATAATAAGGAATACTGAACTCTAGACACACATTTTTCCCATTTTAACAAGTATTTACTCCTACAGTGTTATTTACCAGTACAGCTACTCCAAGCAGTAGAATGCATGAGTGGGGATTATTGATTGACGTGTACTCAAAGGACTTTCAAAGAGATTTCCATAACAGTCTGCATTAGAAACCATTCTCTGACTAGCTATTCCATTTTGCTTGACAATAGGTTATCCTTAAACCTTAGATATCAGACAATGAAAGCTCTCTTAACAGGAATCTCAATAGATGTGAGCTGAAAAGAGTGTGTGTCTCTGTGTATGTGTATGGTTTTATTTCAAATCCATAGTGATTTACAACTAGACTGATACATGGAGCTGACTGGGCAAAAATTACATTAGATTGTTTTCCACTAACATATTTGCAGCCATTTGACATCAGCAGCAGCGGGTAGACACATTCCAGGCAATAGATGTGGCCTTCCTCCTTGAGGTTACAGCCCTGTCATACGACCTCTTTTATTCCCCAGGCTTCAGTCTCAGACACATGTTGGTCCTCACCCTGATGGGAAGTAGGGTGTGTCACTGTGGTAGTTGTAATCAGGACACACCTTCTGTACTAGTTTATAATCTGTACTATAAAAGGAAATGTAAATACAGATTACTTTAAAGGGCTTGGAGCAGAGCCATGACACGTGGCTCTGGGTCTGCTCCTGATAACAGGTTTTTGAAGGGTCATAGTTGCAGAGTGTGTTCTTGGTAGCCTTGTCAACCTTTTCATACTCGATTCGACAGTTAAAGGACTTGGAATCTTTGGCATCAATCACCGTCTGTTGTGCCAAGTCAAATTCCACTATTTTTGTAGGGGGCACTAGGCTCACAGATACATTCCCTTGACCAGTGGAGTTATGCCTGAAGTAAACGCTAAACGTCCCATTGCCATGGTCAACGATTTTTCCTGTTATTAACAGATTTAGCTTCACAGTCTTGATGTTGGAATGAAAATCGCCCCAGCCAAACATTTTCTTAAATTTCCCAGTCTTGACGATGGGCCGTCTCTTTGCTCTGGGCCGAGGCTCTTGCAGATCTGTGGAGTTCCTCAGCCAGTCCCAGAGATCTTGCTCAGAATAAGTTTCTGGGGCATCATATCGCAGGTCCAAATCTGTATCATTTTCCTTTCCACGAAAAGTCTGTGACAGCAGTCGGCTGATGGACAAGTCTTTGCTACTTTCTGTCCATATGTGCTTTAGTATGGATTTGGAGCTTCCTGATTTTAGAAGTTCTGCTTTTCCTCCATTTGTTAAATTTGCACAGGTAACCTGAAAAAGAAAGAAGGGAAGAGGAAAGAAAGGATATATTGAAATGTGTAATACAGAACCCATCTGAGACCAAAATCATAGGGATTTTTTTTTAGAAATTAAATTATATCTCTGTAGTCAACAAAACAAAACAGAAGTGTCTATTTTCCTCTTCTTTCCAAGTAGCTGTTACTCCATTCTCCTTTGCCAGTCTTTTACAATAACCTTCAGATTTAATCCTAGTCATTCACTTTATTCTTCAGCCCGAAAGCCACTTCTGTTATGATGCCTGTAAGTGATAACTGTGTGAAAACTGTAGTGAAAACTAAGGTACAAAGCCATGTCATCCTTCAGTCTGTGTGTGGCTTTCACTGGCCATTTCTCAGAGTGAAGTACTCTTGCTTGAATGTTCTCTCTGCAAAAGTAAAGTAAATGCATCTTCCGCCATTACAGTCACATTAATTTTTTTTGGTTGCCCCTGGAGTCCACTGTCAGGGTGCTGTCTTAGTGGTGCCAGCCTGACCATGCTCAGAATCCATGTCATTATAAATCTAATAATAGTAATATGATTCGCCTGCTCCTTTTATGAGTACACATTGCTCTGTGTTCTTGACTGGGACCTTCAGTCACAACTACAATATACATAATAGAATAATGAAAATTTTAATGAGTTTTGTGTTGACAGCTGTATATACTGTGTGCCATACCTCAATTAATACAAGAGGAGTCACAGTCTTTTCTTACAGTCCCTTACAGATTAGCTACCGATTTGCCTTGTCTGCATCTAGTATGACATGTATTTCTCCTTCCTCACTTCACTTCCTTTTTCACACCTTCCTCCCCAAACCAAAAACTGATTTGTGCAAGACAGGAAGTCATTTTTTAATTTACAAGAAAAATAAGGCCACCTATTCTTAGTAATAAAAAGTAGCAATAACAAAATCCAGCAAAATCACATTTTTAAACTAAAAGAGCCCTGCACCAAGTTCCTACAAAATCACAAACTTCAGACATAGTTTTTCCCAGAGTTCAGTGTCAGAGCAATTTGTCTTATTTATATTTTTTCTCTTTGCCTTAATTGTGTGGAAAACAGAGAACAGATGCAGCCTCGCAGCTGTCTAACATGCAGCACTGGTAGAGAGCTCTGACGGAGCGTAGCGGGGAGGGCTGGAACTGGCAGGGGGCAGCGGGTGGATGTGAAGAACAGCACCCTTAGTCCCATTCCCCCTAAAAATTTGCACCAGACACGCTGACACATTTTGTAACATTTGGACTGCTCTGAAGAGGCCATCAAGCTTTTTATTTCCCTTTTCATGGCTACATAGGAGATTCTGAATATGCCTGTTTTATTCCTCTGTGTTCTGGCACTGATTTACGTGCTCCTATCATACTTGCAGTTATATCTTTCTCTTCACTTAAAAATGAATTGAGTCTACTCCCAACCCAGGAAACTCATTGGAAACCAGCTAGTATTTAAATCATGGCCCCTCCCTACTGGTACAACTGGAGGTATATGTCACAGAGGATATCTATCACAGCATGGCCTTTTCATTTCCTAACAATCATGGAACTGAAGCATGCTTTCATTAACTTCAGTACTTTTTCAAGGTCAGTTGAAGGCACATACATAAAATCAGTTTAAATTATCTTAATACACTGATCACATAGGAGGTATGTCCCCAGCCTTTTACAGTAAAAAACTAGGTAAATAAATCTGTCAAATCCCACACTATACCTCCCCAGTGCATTTCAGGTTGGTGAGCCAGTAAGGGTAATGGATAAAATATGGGTTTTATTTAGAATTCTGCAAAAAAAATTACTTCCTCCTCTTTTGACTGGAAGGAATGATTAAAACACAGACTAGCATTTTGATAGCCAGTTTGTAGCTGCATCTTAGCATCAACACAGTGAGCCAGGAGAGAAGCTGTAATGAAATGCACTGATGGTGCACTGGTTAATGAAGCAGCAATTAAGATGTCACAGGGAGAGGGAAGGAGACTCAGAATATAATTTTGCTGTGGCATATGGGGAAGGAGTGCAAAATAAGAAAAGAAACACGGTTAAAAGGAAAAATGTGCCTGTCTAGCATGAATCTGTCAACCTGCTATGAATCTAAGCAGTTAGCTAGCAGAGCTAGTATACCTGCAATCTGTAGGTAGGATACAGATTGCTTACCACTATGTTTTTCCTTGCTCATAGCTTGTTTTTCATTTGTTTTCCCTTCTGCATCCAACAATTTACATTTCAGAGGATTACACTACAAGTTCCATGTAACAAGATATAATGGTATAAAAACCTTTTAAAGGGAATGTCTCTTTTTTTCAGATGTATAAAACTGAATGCTGAAGAAGGGAAGCACGTATTTTCTGAAATAGCTGCTGACTGATCCAATACATGTGTTTTTTTGAAAGCTCATATATTTAATGGAAAGGGATGATTCAGATTCCATGCATGCTATACTGCTTCATACCTGATCTAACAATTAAAATTGATTGTTACTGTCATTGATCTTGTAATACCTGAAAGACTTCTGGTCATGCAGTTAGCCCCAAGACCTCTGTTTGTGATTTTCAGTGTGGGTAACTGGCTGCATTCATGATTAAAGGCCTGAACTTGCCCACCTTAGTCAAATGTCTGTGCAAGCACTAGAAAAAAAAAGCCCACGAGGGTTAATAAAAAAGGTCTGGAATTCATTGTTCTGCACTAACATTCTCCAGTCAACTGCTTTTTCATACACTGTTAGTATACTCTGTGCTATAGAAAGTAGCTATATGTATCCTCAGAGACTTGCACACCCAATAATACAGAGCATTGCTGTGTAACAGAATTTCTGCAAATGCAGCAGTTATTTTCACATGAACTAATCCACAATTTTCTTCCATCTCTCTTCTTTCCAACCAAAAGGCTGCAATAATACAGGAAAGATCATGCAAATCTATGAGATTTTGCACTTAGTAGTGTGAAAACTACCCTACTGAAACATAGATCTATTTTAGCATTGCATGAAACAAGAGCTAATTTAAAATGGCTAATGGACACCTAAAACACTGAGCAGCCCAAATTCTATGGTGGCTTTTTTGTCCCCTTCCTTGAGTACTTGCATACTCTGCCCTATCAATTAGTTCACTATAACCTGAGTTGCCTTCTTTTCCACAGCCAAGAGCCACTCCTAGGTGAAACATTGAAAAGTTGGCCTGCTTGTAGTGGGCCTGGGTAGAACAGTGTTAATTTTCTTCTATGGTGCTGTGGTTTAGATTTTTGACCAAAACACTAAAAATACATGAATATTCTAGGTCTTGCTGAACAGTGTTTGCACAGCATCAAGCCCTTCTCTGTTTCTCTCTTGGTCTCTCAAGTGAATATTTTGGGGGGGGACATAGCTGAACAGATGGTGTGAGCTAATCAAAGAGATATTCCATACCACATAACATCATGCTCAGTAATCAGAGGAAAGGAGGCAGTATTAGGAGGGGTTAGCCATCTTTTGCTCAGGAACCGGCTGGGCATCACTCTACCAATGGGAGGTGATGAGTGTTGCCTTTGCATCACTTGTTCTGTTTTGTTTCCTTCTCTCTTCTATCTCCTTCCACTTATCTTTCACTTACCAAACTTTTTTTATCATGACTCCCAAGTTTTCATGTTTTTATTCTTCCTTTCCTCTTCCCCTGTCCCACTTGGGGAAGGGGACGAAGTGAGTGAGCAGCTAGCTATATGTTGCTTAGCTGCCCACTGGAGTTAATCCATAATGTCAATACAGTGCAATATATCAATGTTGCAAAAGCGGTGAGGAGGGGGATTTCCTCTGTGACTGCATAACCAGAAGTGGTTTTGAATTATTATGATGTCAGCAGTGTCCGTATAGAACAATAATAAGAAGCAAAAGACTTAGAAATGCTTATCCAATGCTACAAAGTGGAAAAGAGCTCAGTAAGCACGGTAGAATTTCCTTTGGTTACACTATTGTACTTTTAATGGAAAGTATGAATTTTCGGTACCTAGAAAAGTTTACCAATATCAAAAAGGTACAAGGAGCTAGCTGCCTGGTAACTCTTTTCCAAAGAATAATGACAAATTGTTATTCCATTTCTTCTGCTGCTTCTAGGAAGGAGTAAAGGCAGTGGTTTCACTTGGCACAATATCCCATTAAAATCCCACAATATCCCACAGTTTGCCCTTTAAAAAAGACACAGGAATTGATCTGTAATGCAGTTTTTACTCCATTAAAATAGAATACTCCATTCATTCTGTCTCCTCCTTTTTGAGGGTGAAGGATTTTTTATTATTATGTTTAACATCATTAAATGTTTTTAATGAACATGTGTAGTTCATTTAGGACTTCCTAAAGGATAGGCTGTTTATTTGTCTCAGAACTTTTGGAGTTCTCTTTCAAGACACTGAGCCCTAAATGTTTTGTCAGGTCAAACCTGAACATTTGGAGCAGAGAGAACAGAGCTGCAAAGGGATCTCAGGAAGCCATGAAGGCCTCAAGTGGTGATTTAGGCCCTCTTCTCAGTGTAAAATCAACCACAGATATATTAACATTAATTTAAACTGATCAATTTCAGATTTAAAAAACTAGTCACTCAAAAAGGTACAGAATGCCTCTTGATTTCTCACTCTTTTCCTTTTATTCTAGCTCTATTACAGTTCATTACCTACAATTACAGTATTGGTTTGGAAATTATGTATTTATTCCTCTGAATGTATGACTACTTGAGAGCAAATGAAAATGTAAACAAACAATCTAATACTCAAGGTAGAAAATCTCTCTCTTCAGGTAAATAACTAATCAAAACCAAGATCATTTTTGCTGGCATAGCACTGTAAGAATTTGGCAGCACTGTGTTTGTACATGCTCAATATAAAAGAATTCAGAATTTTCTTTCCTTGGCCAGGTATCTCAAATACAGCATGGGTAGGAGAGTATTGATGGACATAACTATAAGTTGGACCATTATCAAGGCAGGACAGCACTCAGAAAATTTTATCTGGATCCAGTTTCCCCATGTTAATCCTGTTTATGCAATGAGTGGAGGATAATCTGGATACAATTTACTGTTGATCAATTTTTCTTCCTATACCTGTCTACATGATGTACAAAATTACTAGTGGTACGGAAATATTTTATTGAGTGAATAATTTCCAGACAAATCAAAGCAAATATTCTACAGAAATTTGACCATAAACAAAGAAACTGAGAATGAAAGTTAATGGTGATATGATAATAAGAGGGGGGAGTAAAACACGGTGAAGGACGTGTACTTGTTACAAACCGATACTTCAGAAAGGAGGGGAAACACAGAAAACCATATATTTCACAGAAATATGTCAATACTTCACAGAAACAGACCTCTTTGTTTTTAACTTACAAGTCTTTTTGCTTCATGACATGAAAAGAATAAGAATATGGATTGGTCAATCAAAAAATGCAAACTCAGATGAATCTGACAAATTGAACAGTAAATCCTATCTACTGTGTCAAATGAGAACCCAAAATTGGCTATGCAGAATCAAACCAAAGACTCATTTAGAAAAATGTCCTGTCTCCAACAGTAGCTATGAGATATGCCTGGAGAAGAGCAAGAACATTGCAAGCATACAATAGTCTTCTAATTTCTTCCCAGCTGTCAAATATTTCTAGTTTCCTCTGCTAGATAATGTTTCTGTATACGTTTTCCATTTCAGTAACTCTCAGTAGTCTGCTTTTCTGTTCATTTGCCTTCTTTGACACTTCGTAAACTTTGCCTGTTGTGAAAGGACAAGGCATAATGGTTTTAAAATAGAAGGAGGTAGATTCAGATTAGACATCAGGATTTCTTTTTTTTTTACAATTAGAGTGGTGGAACACTGGAACAGATTGCCCAGAGAGGTGGTCGATGCCCCAGTCCTGGAAACGTTCAAGGCCAGGTTGGATGGGGTTCTGAGCAACCTGACCTGGTTGGAGATGTTCCTGCTCCTAGCAGGAACCCAAACCATTCTATGATTATATATATGATTATATTCCAACCCAAACCATTCCATGATTATATAATATTCTTCAGCAATGAGTTCCACAGCTCTATTCTCTCTTACTGTTTGTTTTGAACTCAGATCCTGTCACCTTTTTTGGAGAAATCTTTGTTCTCCAGGTGGAAAACTCAGTCTCTATCCAAATTTCCCATGCTCCTCATTACTTTTCTCTGCTGCTATACTTTACATATCTTTTCTACAAATACCAGTGAGTGGAAAAGTTGACAATTTCTAGCTACATGAAGAAGTCTATTTCTAGCCCACCAGTACATGCCTCAACTATATCTATTCATAGTAGTAAACAAATATTGATCACTTTTTCAGCTTGAGAATCAGCCTCCCAGGTCACACAAATAATCCCTTGTACAGAAGCCATTCTATACCTGTACCTTTGAATTTCTTTTTTGTCCTTCTCTGAAGCTTCCTCAGTTCTACTCCCAGTTCTGTCTTTAAGATCAGAATGGCACACAGCCTTCAAGATGTGGCAGAACCATGGTCTTGCATGGTGGCAAATGACCTTCTACTATTAGTTCACTCTTTTTTCTACTAATTGATAATATTTTATTTGGTTTTGATCATTAATGAGCACTGAATTGATAATTCCATGGAACTGTCATAACCCTAAAATCTCAATCCCATTTATATATGAAGCTGGGATTTATTTTTTCCCTATGTGTTTCATATTACATTTGCTACCACAGAATTTCATTCCCTAATTTACTCTCTATTTACTAATTCTTTTAAGATCTTTCTACAATTCCTCACTGTTGGCTATTATATTTTTTACTCTGAAATATTTTTACATCAACAAACATTCTCACTCACCTTTCCTGGGTCATTTACAAATATACTGAACAGCAGAGTTCCTTGCTCAGAGCCCTGCAGAATTCGTATGGTGACCTTCTTCCATTACTGACCATAGAAAAAGAAGCATCTGAAGTTTTCAACAATATTTTGTAAAGTAAATACTTGGGATCATTCAATTAAGCATAAAAAATATAAATTTTTGTCACACAGAAATCAGAGGGAGGATAAATTTTTTTACTGTCTTTAAGTTAGGAAATTGAACTTCATATACACTGTCACTGCAATGTCATTTACAATTCATAAAAATCAGCTTAATACTACCAGCTATGCTGAGCTTAGCTTTAAATTCTGTGTTCTTCTTCTCTTAATCTATGAGCTATCATGCTTGTTCCAAATGGCCCTTGTTAGAGAGAAAATGTGGCTACCTGAGCTTTTTTCATCATTCTCACAACAGAGGTTATGCAAGACCAGAAGCTGATATACATTCAGCTGATGACAGCTAATATAACTTCAGTGAAATTTAGTATCATTCAAATTAGAGTGCCTATATCAGTTGATATCTGTTTGAGATCTAAGAATCAAAGATTAATTAGAAAATCTGCACCTACAGAAAGATGAGAGCACTAATAAAACAGTAGAGACACTGCTTTGTTTACAGACATTATAATTCTTAACTGTTGATGATCATAAAATATTAAGATATTGCAGTGGGTTCTTCTGCAAAAGAAAAATAACTAGCATAACTTACAGTTTTCCAGTGTTTTCCTACACAATGGAAGTTGCCTGTTATAAAAATGTCTGAAAACTAGCAAGTCTCAAACAATTTTCAGGAAATGCAAGGGTGATAAAGCACCTCCAACGATTGTTTTACAATGAGAATACTTGAGAATTACCATGTCAAATTTTGCTTTAGAATCTCATTTCCTCTTCCTTGCATTCATGTTGACTGAGGGCTAAGCTGTGACACTGCCACAAGTCCTCTGAATGGTAACAGACTGATGAAAGAAAATAGGGGTATGCCACCACATGTTAAGAAAGAGTCAGAACACATTCTGTGCCAGCCCAGTCCATGATCTAGGGCGGGTATCACCTCACCGATCATCTCACCCAGCTGGAATGCAGGTCTTGGGCCTAAACTATTCATCTAGGCTTATTCTATAATCAATAGAGAGAGAAAAACAGCATGAACTACCTCCTCTATCTCCATTAGCTATTGATGAACCTTCAAGGATTGAATAAATGCTCTTCTAGATGCCTTCCGAATCTATGACTCTATGATTCTAAATGCTTTTCTTCTAGATGCCTAGGGGTAAGCAGGAAAAATCTGACCTGTGGTGCAAAGTGTGCCCTGGAGAGAACATGAAAGCTGCAGGCTGGAGGCAGGACAATGATTGCCCTATCTAAATGTTTTCTGAAGTGCTCTAGTTATGTTCAAGTCCACTACCTCCTATACATCTGCAAGCACACTCAAGCTCGTGCTCTGTTACACATGAAAGTGGGCAGACTTGCTAGTATTGCTCCTCCTTTCTTTTAGATATAGGAAGTTTCCCATACGGAGATTTCCTTTCGGAAGCAGTGTAGCTTTGTACTATTCTGTTATCTTTTGGACAAATAGTTTTCAGAGATATTTAGAATCTGAAAAACAAGTCTTCCTGAGCCTGTTTATTTCACTAGTGACTAGAAAAAATGTTTAGTAAGCAGGCTTTTTAAAAGTGTTTAGTCATCTAAAGATACAGATAGGCACTTGAAATCAGTCAGACTTAGACTATAATTATGGAGATGTTTCTTCAGGAAGCAGTGCCCTAACTTACATTTTTCTCTTTCTCCTTTTTCTCTGCTTTACTCTGCCACTGCAGCCCTCTCAGCTGTGGCAGTACAGCTCTTTGTAAGAACCTATTGCTTTCTTTTTCCTTTCACAAACTTCCAGAGTAGAAATCAGACTCAGAATTGAACATCCAGGCTCCTTTAAGTGCCTGGAGAAAGCTGGGAACTTTGAACTAGGAACCAAAACCACAGGTCCAACAGGCAGCCATGAAAAGTCAGCCCTAAGGAATGTTCCACACTTCTCCTGGAAGTCAGGGGTGGAGACAAGCACTGCTGTCACACATATTTCAAAGAAGGAATTTCATTGTTTTCCCTTCAAAAAGGTAGCTCCCAGAGAAAAAGGAAGTTATTACAATTGACAATTTAATCTAAGAGCTTGAGAACATCTGCAAGTCAAACCAAAAGTCCACCTTGTCCTGTACAAAGTATCCAACAGTGGCTAAACAAAAATCAGGGAAAGAATATACTACTACAACCAGAAAATCTTTCCCTCTTCAAACCTTTGCAGATCAAGGACTTCTTAAGCTGGATTTGAGGCTATGAATTTAATAACTTTCAACAAATATCACTTAGAAGAACTTGCCTGCCTCTGAAACTTCCAGCATCTGAAACACTCTGCAACCAGTAGTTCCACCTCTTAACTTCAGACTTTCTGAGGAACCCTCTCCTCCTGTTTGAATGAGCCACCTCCTAGCTTCATTTGATGCCACCTAAATTCTTGTCCAGCAGGCCACAACAAAATCTAGCATAGCAGCAGCATTTTTCCTGTAGAGTTCAGGCAGAAGCTTGATGCCTGGATGCTCAGGCCAAGCAGAGCTGTTAAAGTTTATGGGTGGCAGTAGGGGAGCTTCCAGGTCACAAAAAAAAAGGAAGTGCTGTCTGAGTTACAGGTACTTCCAGAATTAGGCAGCTCCAAAGGGGACAGTCAAGAGGCATTGTATTTCTGGACTACAAAGGAAATGTATGGACTCTCTCAGTTCAATTTATGAGGCAAATCCTGACCCACTACTAAAGCCAATTGCAGATATCCTAGAGGAGCAGAAGGATGAACGTAGTGTGGTATCATGTAGTTTGTTTTAATTTTCTTGACTAGTTAAGGTAGAATGGAAGGCATTTGGTTTGTAAAACATAATTTCTCTTTCAATTTAGAAAACATTATACTATGCCATATAATAGCCTGTGAACTGAAGGACCAAATGAATTACAATATGCTGTGAAAATCTGCCCATTACAATTTTAAAGCTTTCTGCTTTTGCCCTAGAAGTGCAGGAATTCAGCCCAAATATTCCTAATGGTGGAGATGCGAGTGAATTTATAAAGATTTGGGAAAGGATTGAAATACAACTGTATGAAATATCCTATTAACTCTTGCCCTATGTTTTACATTTTTAGAAAGAATTTAAGCTAAATTCTTGAAGCCTGCTGCCTATGTTGTCATTAAAGATTTTTTACTTCAGTGGATTATGACTTTTGAAAATTCACCCCATCTCCGTTCAGCAGGGGATTAAACTTCCATGGAATAAATTACAGTGAATAAAATATGTCTAACAGAGTTTTAAGACCTCTGTATTATACCAGTATCGTAGACTGCTACTAACTTGGAAATGAAAGTCTAGATGGGTAAATAAATTTTGTCAAGGATCTATTGTTCTTGTTCCACATTCCTATAAGCCTTCTTTTATTAATATTGGCTTGCCATTTTCTGCATACATGTAGAAAGTAATGTTAAATAAAATTAGATTTTATATGAAAGGCCACAGAGCAACATTTTAATCAAAATTTGCACTGTAGTTGGCTTTACATATAATATAATGAAGAAAATGTCCATTTTCCTGTGGCTAGGCATATCTTCTGAAAAAGGTAAAAAAGACTATAATGTGTTTCACACTGGTTAAACAGAGAATATCCTAGTACTATGTAATGGATGAAGCCACTGTGCACTATTAACATGCTCTATTAATATTACTCATTTTCTAGATACAGTTTCCAATCATCCACTGTTACTGTAAAAATTTAATAACATTCAAATACTCCTACATTTTACACAAATATTTTCTTGCTACTGTGTCTAATATCATATTTTTCCAGAGAAAAGCATTAGAATGTTGATATCCCTGAGTCACTTTCCACATAGATATTCATGGATTCATTCTAGAAACGCAAATTTGAATAAAGATGTATTTTGAGGAGGTTTAACTCCCACTGATGTTGTCAGAGTGTACATTTCCACACAAAGAAATTGTATAGCTGTATGAGACATTTGTGAAATACAAAAAAAAAAGAGCTTACACAAGTATATGAAATTCTATTTCAAGACTACAGATTCCTTTCTTAAAAATTGCCTGTTGTTCACTATGAGTTACCCTTTTATTACAAACAGATGAACACTTCAGGAAAGACATTTTAAAAGCACAGAGGAAGCCATTCCACAGTTCAATAGGAGTTTGGCATATCCCTGCTAACTTTTATACCTTCATCTTCACCTTATGTCCTTGCCAGATATGCATACTGACTTCTCAGAAGTCTTCTGTGATCACAAAGACAAGGTTTTCTTCTCTTTGAATTTCAACAAGAAGCAGCAACGTATTCCCATTCTAACTATGTTTGTTTAATAGGCGTTGATCATTCATTCATTTGATCAATGGATATCAAAATCTATAAAAGGTCATCTTTGAGGAACAAGGTGTCTCTCTTTAACATTGTTTTGGCAAGGAAGGGAAAAATTTAAAAGCTATTCTATTGCAAGGTTACTCAATTAGTTTTTATTGAGGTTTTCTTGGTGGTTTTGTCAAGGTCTGCTAATTCTTACAGCGGTCTGCTCAGCACGTGAGCACTGCCTCTGCTGGGCAAGCCAAGTGTGGCACATAGCTTTCCTGTGTATGACGTACACAAACATGTTGCAATGCTCCCAAAGTGCGGAGATGTCAAAGAAATACAGACTGTCCTACTGGAAACTAGGAGACATCACGTTACATATTTACAAGGTCCAGGCAAAATTTATTCTTGGCCCATATCTGAAGAGGACTCTACCATCAGTGTACACTTGCTCAGTCAAGATGCAGGGAGATCAAGTAGCCTCAGAAAAAGTGCTACCCATTTGCTTACACAGCTAGTCTTCCTGTGACACTGGAGAGACCTACTACACCATTAAGAGGAATACAATTACAGAGTACTAGAAGGGGATACCATACATCGCTTTCTCTACCTCTTGTAAACTGGTAACTTTCATTCAGGACAGTACTTTGCAGTGATTATCCCCAAACTTGCACAGACCAGTTTTTAGGTCTATGATGCCTTTCTAAGTTGATCCAAACAGACATTGTGAGGGAATCTAGCACAGAGAAACAAAACAGAATATAATACCCAAAAGAAAATCAACATTGTCTGTTCCTGATAGTAGTCTTGTATTTTCTTCTTGCAATAGTATCACACCTAATTAAAAGTGAAAATTAATAGCCAGCAGGATTAATCAAATTATATGCAAATATCTGGCTCATGAGAGCCATGGTCCAATTGCTAGTACTATCACTAAGGTCATTAATTTAAATTGAGATGAGTTAAGAGTCCTTTGGGCATTGACACATAAGTTGAAGGAGGTTATTCATTGCTAAGTTTTTCACACTGAAATGAAAAACCTAGGAAGAAAATATGTGAACATTGCTTCAGCACATCAATTTCTAGGATAATGCGCAGTGCTGTGAGCTTGTCTGTGGAGGACTATGAATGCTCTCCTGTAACATACAGTAGTTTTGATACATTGCTTTAAACTCATATTAAGATGTAGTGAAGCACATTGAATACAAGAGAGTTCAAGGTCTAGTACTAATCTGACATTATCTTGACTATTTTAGGTCTTCTGACTTCTGTTGAGCACCTTCAAATTACAGAAAGATTTTTCTTTTTTTAACCAAAACTTGGGTACCAATTTCATGAACCCTTCAGAAAAGGTCCAGACATTTCCAATTAGCAAGAAAGATTGACTCAACTTATAAGTAGAAATAGTGGAGCCCTAGAGCACTGGTTATACTACTGCAAATACAATGCATTCTCAGTTTACCATCTCTTCAGCTCACCTCAGAACTAGCTCCAGTGTCTTGATCCATAACTGGATTTCTAGGCAGAGTGACTAGATGAAATGTACTCTTTAAAGGCAACTTATAATGGACTGCCCTACACCTATGAACTTTCTTCAAATGCTGATGGCTGAAGTATTTTAAGTTGCACAGTAACGGAATGACTGCAGAGTAATAAAGTAGCGATGGCATTATATTACTTTTCCTACATAAAGAATAAAAGAATAAAAGAATAAAAACATAAAATTTATTATTCTCACCTTGTATCACAAGGTATCTTCTCAGATATGTAAAAAAAATCAATTGGTCTATAAAAATGGACTTAGAGTAAGGGGAAACATGCAATGTGTGGTTTGCAGAAGTTTTTTGAGATTTAAGAAAACACTAGAGTAAAAAAAAAATTAGGATGGAATCTTCAGAAGTTTGGGCTTTAGTATTTACTCAACAGTATGTTTTCATTTTCTTAAAGTGTAACAAATTCAAGGTTCAGGGAGAATCAGGCAGTATTGGTCCCAAATCTGCATGAGTTAGCAAATGCATTGGTACTAAGAACAGACAGAGAAACAGGAACTTTTCAGACAAAGTTTCAGAGAGTCTTCATCTTTTTTGACTGGTACTTGGAGTCCATTCTGCTTTGACCTCAGACTCTTCCAAGCATCACCAAATTGACCACACAGAATTATTTTGGCCAGTTCTGTCTGCAGTTACATTTGTGTAGCCTCCTGCGTGAACAGAATTTCAGTGCAGTGATTCAGACAGGAACTAAGTTCTTTGACTTTCAGAGAATAAACATTTCTTCAAAGATCACCATATATTAATATATTCCTATGTCTGCCCCAAAAAAAAAGCAAATAACTTTCTTCCATTGTCTTATCCTCTATATCTGTGTGGCTGAGCAGCAGCACAAAACAATTTAACCTTAGCAAGCAAATTTCATTTGCTACCTGCCAAATGCTGATACAAAAGATAACTATGAAAAAGCAATAAAATCCTCATTCTAAGGCAATAGGTAACATGCCTTGGCTATAATATACTCACTAAATAACATTCAGTGAACTCATAAAAGCATTTAATTTAAATATAAATGCTTAGTAGTTCCATTTTTCAGGGAGTAAATGACACTTTTGCTTGTGTTTCTTTGAAACGCATTTGCAGAATAGACATCCTTTCAAAATCCACAGTTAGTGTTATATATAATTACCATTACTGCAATGCTCATGGACCACCCTGTGGTCAGGTTTAGGGTGTAATAGAAACTAAACATATATAGTCACTGCCCTAGAGAGCTTTCGCATTTGGCAAAGCTAAAAGAAGATATATTGGTGATGTCCTCACTCAGTTTCAGTACTAAGAGTTAGTACAAATCTCTGGACTTTTCTTTTCAATGTCACATCCAGGATGTCCCAAAAAAAAGGTTGATTCAAAGAACTGGTTGAGATACAAAATGCCACTAGCTATTTTTAAAAGTACACAGGCTCGAGGAAAAAAGGTCAACTCAGAACTGAGTTGTATTATTGAACTCACTAAGTCCGTGTCATCAAGAAGTCTGATAATCACTTGCAGAGTGTTAAGAGGTCCCAGTTCTCTCCAGGAGCAGGGAAACCTACCCTCAGTAGTGATAAATATTTGACTTGTTCCTCTGATAAAAACAATAGTGAAAGTAATCATACAAATACAATCTGTCTTCCAGAATGTGAATCCTTTAATTCTGCCTTTGTCCTTCAGCTGTCAGTCAACAGCAGCTCTGGGTAGTCCATAAGCCACCTAGTGAATAACAGGAATATTATCCATTGTTTTAAATGTACATAATAAAATTTTTGTGATATATTTTTTATAAACTTACTGGAAACCAGCAACATCTTACTCACCTTATTCAAGTTACTAGCTTTTTAGTATTTTCTTTCTTAGTTTGCTGTACAGATAACTAAGACAAGGGACTGTTGGGCAGCAAGAAAAGTCCAGTTGGTACTTGTTACAAGATCATTTAAGTATTTTGTCCACCCACTAAAAATTTTTTGTGCATTCATCTTACAGATTTTATTCTAAAATACGGAAGCATTTTAATCTAGTGGAATCAAATAACATCCTGGATGAATCAACAGAATAGATTTTATGGTAATTTCATAACAGTTTTTCCATGGGGAACAGCATATACACAGATTTGGTCTAAAAGACATCATGTTTACAAGAAAGACAATCTATCACTCTCCAGTTGCAGGATAGTATGAGAACATCAAGCTTTGGAATTTACAGTTTTGCTATATCATGGTGGTAACTCTAACCAAATGCCTGAAGCCTAAGCCCCAGCCCTGAACCCTACTCCTCATTCTAAAATCCTAACATTCAGTCTCTCACCTGACCCTAACTTTAACCTCTTCGGTGCTCAAGAAGTAGAAGAGCAGAGGTTGTTTGTAAAATGCACACGATTTGGCTATGATATACTTTGTCTAAATCTACTCATGCATTTTCAAGTATGATTATGTACCTTGAGTAATGCAGAATCAGATCCTTTGCCAGCTTCATTGACTACAACTTAACTAATTTTTCAGAAGATCCATGTCAGATTAATCCAGCTGAGGATTGACCATATATATTCAAAATTACCAAAAACCTGTCAGTTTTAAATTACAGTTTCTTCTGCATTCAGAGCACTTAAAATAATCTTCAGCTATATTTGCAGTCCAAAATATGATTTGACTGAAAGAATGAAAGATTTCCAAATATATCAACAGAACGCAAAAAAGCTCAGGCAGAGAGACTGCAATTTTCCAGCTTGTCCTTCAGTCCGAAAATGACAGTACTTTTTATTATGGGAATGGCAGTGAGGGCTGCATGGCAGTCTCCGTGCCTGTTCAATTACTGCCCATTCTAATCAGATTGCCAGCAAGGGATCATTAGGAGCTTGGTGTTTATGATGTAAAATATCTACCAGGAATTGGATTTTGATCATCACTTCATTTTACATCTGTTTCCTACTAACCAATGGAACAAAAGAGTCTTAATCACTCTTGACCTTTCCTGGATTTGAACTAGTAGCTTAATTGCTAATCCCTACTGAGGGACTCTGAAGTACACTATAGAGCCCCTGAGGCACGCAGCTTGACCCCTTCTGTTCAACATTGGTTTTAACCAACAACATCATCAAGAATATGCTCAGACTTGACAATGTTAATTACAGCTTTGGCTATAGTTTCCAGATGAAGTATAGATCAAACTGTCTAACTAGAAACATTAAAAATACCTGCCGAGCTGCCAAGTCTAGGTGATTCTATATGAATCAAAAAGTATCTCCAGCCAAGAAGATCCTCCAGCCAAGAAGATCCTGCAGCCAAGATGATCTTGCAGATTCAGGCTACTGCACTGTCAGTTTGCTGCTAAGAAATGCCAGTTCCTGACAATTAGAATTCTTAAGGGGCTGGGTGAAAATCTGTTAGTTTTGGCTTGTTTCAAAATCTTCCCCCAGATGGTAATATAATTCCAAACCAGCTGAGATTCACTTTGTGTTGAATTTCATTGTAAAAAAGGATCATACAGCAAAGGGATGAACAAAAGGTTCTCCCATCCTCAAATTTCAAGCTACAGCATGAAGAGCATTTTCCTTGAGTTTTTTTCTGAATATCATTAGCTTATGCTTAGTTCCTTATCTCCAGATCTAATCTTATTCCTTGGTTATTTTCAAATTTACATTCAATTATATTTCAAACTAACATTTACTAACTGAGAGGGAAGAAACATAGAGGCAATATGGTCTACCACGCACTCAGGTCTTATTGCAAAACTTAAAACTGGAAGAACATGGGGTTCTACCTGCACATTGTCTGCCAAATTAAAATGTCATTAAATCAATACTAATTTTCCTGTAAATGCAGACCCCTAATTTTCTTCATTTTTTATCCATTGAAAAATGTAAATATTCCAAAGTAAATGCCAAATCATAGTGGTTGTATGTGTTCACTGGAGTGAATTTTTTTCCTGTATGAACTGCCTTCAGGCTTCATGAATCCAGTTGCACGACGACTTTGGCAGGCACTAGGTAATTCACACAGAGGGATACATTGAAAGGTACCTCCCAGTTTGATGGGCTACTGACCACTCACATTGCGTCTCAAGGGACAAAAAGAGAGCACTGACTTTCTAGTGTACAAATAAAAACAATTTATAGTATGAGTTGGCTGCACTATAATAGAGTTACTTTAGAACTACATTGGCATGCTGGAAGTTCTAATCTGCTCTACATAGTTATGGAATAGCCCAGTCAATATCTGCTTACTGAAATGAGTATTTAATGTTTGTCAGGATTGAGAATATTTTTCCTTTCCTGCAGTCTTGGTCATACTGGGACAGGCCTATACAGATAACAAAAATTATTCTTAAATTAGTATTTTGGGCACTTAAAGCCAAGAAAGGAAAAAACTCTCTCACAAGTCTTGCCCTAAGATCTTAGCAAGAGACACACGAGTCCCCACAGAAAGCTGACTGAGAAAGTCTGTTTTGTGTTGTGTTGGAAGTACTTCCTTGACTATGAATTTTTGAACTTTCATATAATATACAAATCTCTCTTAAGCACTTCAAAGAATCAGCAAAACACAGCAAGAGCCATGAAAAGACTCAGGGCTTTTGAACCATTCCCAGCCTTCCTTCTGTTGCTACAGCTCCTCCAGGAAGGCAGCTTGCCAGCTTCCACAAACAAATCCCCTGCACGAGGGGACTGAGGTATTGGATGGACTCAGTCAACAGGAACTTGTGGCCAGTATGCCAGGCCACCTGTTTTAGGGGGGATCAAGCCATGGAGAGGGGTTAAATTCCATTTCCTTAGCAATTCTTTTCGTATGGCTTCCCAGCATTTATCAAATCTCTGCCACCTGCAGAAACTCTTTCCGTGTCTAGCAGGGAGAGGGAACAATGGAGCAGAATGTAAGTTTCCCCATCTCCATACCAGATTGACACTGGAAATCCCTAAGCAACTGCTATGAATCTTACAATGGAAGTGCACAGTTTTCCTGGAAAGAAGATGAAGAAACTTCTGATAGATTAAAAAAAAAAAAAAAATTCCTCATTCATTTCTGTGAAAATTAATTACAACTTCAGGAGATTGAAATATTGAAACAGATACGGTTACTCCAGAGGGAAGTTTCTATCAATTGTTGTCTCATATTTACCACACTAAGGCTCAGATGTTAGCAGGAACTTAAAATGATTCACCAGCAAACCCTCTTCTTCATAATTATTAATATAGTCCAAAGGCAATGATCTCAGCAACGTATCAACACCAAATTATGCCACAGAAAAATACATGAGAACCACTTTTTTCCTTTACTTTGCAGCATAGAAAACAATTAATATTTCTTTCCATACATGGGAGAAATATTTAAACGATTCATTCCTAGTATTGACCAAAAAATATTTATTAACATTAATTTTGTTATACTGTGGGAACACAATATAAAAATAATATCCTGTTCAAATGCAGCACTTTTCCTTAAACATGTCAAAGAACTTTACAATAGAATCAGGCCTGTCTACTACATAAGAATTATTATAATCATTAAAAATTATAAATGGCAAAACCAAAGTACTGAAAGTTAGACATCTCCCTCAAGGGAATGCAAAATTGCTCTGAATGCCACTTTGACTGCAAAATTGTAGCATCACCAAAAATCAATCCAAGAAGAATCAAGGACAGTTACGTTGTATTTTTGGTGAGGGTGTTAATGCAAATGTGGTCCTAGCAGAAAAGAACAGGCAATAGAAGCTGTTTAAGTGGGATCAATTTTAAGCTAATAAATATCTGCTTTGATCAGAAATTCAGGAAATAATTGCAAAATTAAAATTAGAAAGTACAAATAACTAATAGCATATTTTGAAAGGAAATGTGTGCACTGAAATCCAAATGATGCAAAAAAAAATTTCCCCAATAAACTACCTGAATTGGGCATAATGAAAAATGAGAGAAGACAGAAAAGAATAGTAATCCTGCTTGTGCTGGTCCATCACTGGCAAAGTTGCAGAAAGAAATGAAGGTTTATAGTTGTTGTGGACCCGTGTGACACTTTCTGGAGAAGCAAGCTTTTTATTCAGAAAAAGAACAGATGTTTTGGCAGATAGCATAGAAAGAATCCTGTCAGAGACTATAAACTAGGCTTGAAGGGAAGAAAAAAAAGAGTATGGAAAAAATGTGAAGTATAAAACAAAAGAACCAAAATGACATGGATAAAATAGAAATGCAGAAAAAAAGACAAGGGCTTTGTTAAAATTGAAAAGAGAAAGTAAATGTGCTAAACTCCTTGTAACTTTGGAAGAAGTTTTAAGGCAAAAAAAAAAAGAAACTTATCTCTCTTCTACTGACACAGCTCATTGCAGTATGAGGTTGGGAGATTAATTTTATAACTGCAGACAGAAATCAAATAAAAGGAAGAGTCAATGCCCTTTTTAAGCATCAGTAGAGAAAGATCACAAGTACACAGCCAATATTAAAATGCAGCCAAGGTTTATGGCCAACATTTAAGTAGATTTGTGCTGGAAGAACAAAAAATAACCAACTGTGTAAATGGAGATGGGCATACTACCATCACCTGCCCTGCACCCAAATATTTTCCCCTTTCATTTGTTTGCAATAAAGCAGCTCCTTCTGAACCAAACAAATGTGTTTAAGAATATTTTAAACTCAAAACTCACCAAGCCAATTTCTGTGAATACTCTCAGTCGTGATAAAGAAGAGCTTTGTCTAGATATTCTCAGCCTACTCCATTCTGAAATCTACTACTGCTGGACAACAACATTTAAAAGTATCCTCTCTAACCTCCAAGAACAGCCTTTTCTGGAAAATGTGAAGGATGCTGGTATCAGGGTAGCAAACCCAGTTAGCAAGGGCTCAGTCCTGCTGTCTGCTAAGAGCAAAGTACTAGCTGAAGATACTGTGGCATGTCTTGGTACAAATATCCAAGTTGCAATTAAATATGGCCATATGAGAGGTGCACTCCCAGCTGTGTATCTACTGTAATCAAACTGATACTTAAACACATAGTCATAAAGGATTCAGATACTGTATGTCAGCTGCTCCACAGTAAGAGCCCACACGCCTGTCCTTAGCATGTTGTAAATTCAAGGTAGGTCAAGGGCTCTTGCACATAAACAAAACCAAAAAGTTGTCACAGGGAAAAACCAAGAGCATAGATTTTTACTACAGCGTATCCAAGATCACACCTTAACTTCCACTGCAATAAGCTTCCTACATCCTAAAATAACACTAGCTGGCCAGCAGAGATGCAGCTTAAGGTACAGTTCCTGAAGATATCTTAAAATCAAAGACTAAATTTAGTGTTTAAATGTTCCTGAACAGTTATTTGTATGAGGAGAGATCCATACAGTAGCACTGAATAGAGAAAGAATTAGAAATTTAATATCACAATGAAAGTGTTACACACTTTTTTCTTTTGGAAAAGTCATTAAAGAGGTGGTATTTCTTACACAGCAAGAAATTGAATATGTCTGTAAAAATAAGAAACCATGAGAAAATTTACAATCAGAAGAAAGTACAAGGAAGAGCAGCAATGAAACAGATACAAAGTCCCAGTAAAGCTGACAGGAAGAAATAAGAAGGTTCACCTGGATAGAAAATTGACCATACAAACACTTTTTTGTATTCCATTTGTATTTCTATCAGTGGCTTCTATTTAAAATGTTCTCAGTCTTCAGTCAAAACCAGATTTTCCTGTCTGATGGACATGAAAGCTCAAATTCACATCTGCAAATTAACTATGTTCTTTCTGCTTCATACATCAACGTTATTTCTGGAATTGTATCTTAGCTTACAATTTGATGATTATGGTACATCAGGGAGAAGAGAATGCACCTTGCTCTGCCACAGCTACATTTTTATTGACTCCACAGTACTGAATGGGGAAATTTCTTTTTGTCAGCAAATGGAGCAGGTCTGACTTGGAAGATTTAAAGGGTGTAGAATTGACAGCATTGATCAGTTGATGCCTGCAATGACAATGGGATGGCAAAAAGTATCTATCTGCTTACCCTAGGAAGATACTGCAACTATTTAGTAGGAGAAACAGAAATGTTTACTCCAGAAACATTAAGAGATGGCAAGTTAGCAGATTTTTCTCTGGGAAGAATGTGCTGCTCTATGAATGGGGAGACTTTTTGCACTCTCACCACCAACTTCCCAGTCTGTTATTCATTGCTAAGAAACAATATGAAGTAATCTCTCCAATGGTTCTCACTGACTCTGTAGCTTTTAGGTTTTGTGATATCTGATCAGTTGTCCCTGGGAAAGTCTATAGTCCTTCAGATTCCACAACCGTGGAACAGAGCACAAAGCAAGATCTTTCAGCTTGCTCACACAAATTCTCTGAGGCTTCTAGTAAGGCCTTTCTTCCTCCTCCCCTAGACTCCTCAAAATCTTCTTTGACTCTGAAACTCCATTTGTGTCTTCTGAGAAACAAATTCTTCTTTGGTGAAGTCTGATTAAAAGTAAATCTCCCTTGTTCTATAAAGAGGAAACAATTGAAATCATTTCTTACTGAATGGAAAAGCTGCAAGTCCAAAATGCCAGAGGACAGATGAATTGAACAAAAAGACAATGAAGTCTTTCCATTAACTTTGATAGACTTTAGTCTTAAGTCATTAATCAGCACTGTTAAGAACTGTGGGTCTTGTAGGGAGGTTTTGTACTAGGAAAACAGAGACAAAAAATACAATCTTAACATTTCCACTAGACAAGAAAAACTCAGGTGATGTAACCACAGCCATACCACAGTTGCTAGATTATAAAAACCAGTTTTATATTTAGAGCAGGTCAATGATGAATTAAGTAAGGAACTAATGGCATTTTGTTCATCAACAAGTTTTTTCACTGTTGTCCTGAGTGATGGCAAACACATATTGCTATTTCCATTTTAAAAATAAATTCTGTGGCTACAATAAACAAAAATCCATATGTTTTCCTTTGCAGAATTATTAGCCCATGCATTTTTATATGGACATTTTGTATGCATCAAGATATTAATAGATTTAAAACGACAAAAACAGTGTAGATTTTTGCATCACAGTTTTCATTATTTTTATAGCATGCTAAAATAATTTATATTCAATAGCTGTATTTATGTATCCTTGATGTTGCTTGCTTTGTTTGCTGCTATTACACATTACATAGAAAAAATAGTTATATGCCTACTATTCTTTCATCTAGCTTATCCTCTTGATTAATGTTTATTTGCACGTGGCTATGGGGGATTAGTAATTGTTTGGGGTTTTTTCTCTTGTTCTTCGTACAGTTCTCTTACATTTTTCTACCTGTTATGAATAAAACAGTTGGCCGAACCATCTTCCTGAGCTAGCCCAGGCAAATCAAATGCTTCACACTTGCAAATCATTACTTCTCAGCATTTTACTCACCTAGGCTTCTCCTTCTTTGCATTGCTCTAGTAAATGAAAATTATCATTATGCTGATCCTCGCAAAATGGCTAAAGTCATTTGCCTTCATTTGTGTTTGCCATTACCTGCTAACTCGAGAACTCTTTCATCTCCTGCAACTAATCATCTTCCCTTATCCAAATAAGCTGAACTTTTCAGTTGTTGCTGCAGTTGACACTGACCAATATTTATCCCAAACTGGCACCAACTGTACTGCGGGTATGATGGGTGCAGAGCCTTCGTAGTGCCACTGAACCTCAGAAAATATTACAAGGAATTACCAGCTCTGAAAAGGAAGTCCCAGGGACGTATACATGCAAAGAGATGCTGTTTGGTTAGAAAAGCTTCTGAAAGCCTGGTCTGTCTTTTATTCTGTGCTATAGATAAAGTTTTTTAAAATCATCAGCACTTAGATCCCTGTCTCCATTTCCACAGTTAACTCTTAATCTAATTGAGGTAGGCAAGTGTTTAAAATAATTAAATGCTTTCCTTTCCTGTAACTAAAAAAAATACCATTCTGAAAGTGAATGTTTAGCTGTCACTATCCCCAAGAGCAGACACAATGCTTAAATATCATTAATTACCTGTCCCAAAGTTTCTAGTCACCACTTTTAAGTTCACTAATATCGTCCCTTTATTATAATATGATTTTGCCTATATCTGCTCAGGCTCTTGTGTTTCTCATCTCCAGGCCAGACTCCATCTGCCCCTGGAGCTTTTCTAGTCTTTAGACATCCTAATATCCTGATCATCTGTTCAGATGTGGTCTTGATTTCCCTCAGTATTTCCTCTTTCTCTCCTAGTAAATTTACATCCATTTCCAGCATCTGTCACCCACTCTCTTATGAATGTTAAGGTAAATCATTAATTTAATGTCCTGAAGTTCTGTCTATTAATTAGGCTAGTTTTTTAGTCCTGCTGCCTTTATGAACTTCTCAGGCAAAGTACTTTAAATTTACTTTACAAAGTGGCTCAGCATGTCTTCTCCCATATTGAGTCTTTCTGTAGGCTTAGGCTACCCATCAAGAACACATCTTTGCCTTCTTCTCCTATAAAAGCTAAAAAAGACATCTACTGTGTGAACTAGTTTTTCCCAAATCTCCCATTAACTACTTGGTCTCAACTGTGGCATATAGTGATTGCTTTGATCATCTGTATTAAACCCTTCTTTTTCAGGGAACCTACACTTTTTTTACAACCGTTTTGATATAGCTGGTCTTGCAACAGAACTTTTAATTGTGAGGATTATTTAAAATTCAAAGTAAACAGATAAAGCTTCTGAAAATAATTTAATAGGATGGCACAAGAATCTGTCCAGCAAAAATGGACAGAAGTGAGTTTCTGTCATAACGACTGCTCACACTGTATTTTTGTATGTAAATGCATGCATTTGTATTCATATTATCATTTATCTTTTTTTATTGCCCTCATTCAGACAAAAGGTTCTTAGTTTTCCACATTAGAAAAGAGGGACAGACTGCACTGCTGACACAGCTTCCTCTCGACACCAGCGAATTCTTCCCTTTTATCTATAAAAACTTGTCTCACATGTCTAGAAACTGAGATCACATAATCTTCTTTGTAAACATGTCAATGTCCTATGTGATACACTTCAGTTTAAACTTTGTAGATGTTTCTGCATAGCATCTTTAATTAATACCCCTTCACATTCATCCACAAAGCCAAAGGTCTTGTCCAGTCTGTCAGAATCCACCTCAAATCTCCACCATCATAACATCTGTTTCTCTGGGGATCTCTGATCACCTCACACATAATTCAATGGAACTGCACATGGGTCGTGGCAATCCCAGGCACAAATACAGGCTGGGCGGAGAATGGATGGAGAGCAGCCCTGAGGAGAAGGACTTGGGAGTGCTGGTGGACGAGAAGCTCAACATGAGCCAGCAATGCGCCCTTGCGGCCCAGAAGGCCAACCGCATCCTGGGCTGCATCAAGAGGAGCGTGGCCAGCAGGTCGAGGGAGGTGATTCTCCCCCTCTACTCTGCCCTCGTGAGACCCCACCTGGAGTACTGTGTCCAGTTCTGGAGCCCCCAACATAAGAAGGACATGGACCAGCTGGAGAAGG
>JAAGAY010123539.1:3046-28674 GCA_011801015.1 Ardeotis arabs
TTTTCCCCTTCTTAAATACGTTATCGCAGAGGCGTTATCACGGGACATTCTGCTACCAATTGGCTCGGCCTTGGCCAGCAGCGGGTCCGCCCTAGGCCCGGCCAAGTCCACTAAACAAAGGGGAGCAACTTCTAGCAGTTTCCTACAGAAGCTTCCACCTTAGGCCCCCCCCTCACTAAACAAAACCACAACAAGATACAATAATTAGCTTGAAGTAATAAATTAGCACAGAAGGAATCTAAGCCTGGATCTGTGTTTTGGATTAACATCTTCATGGTTGCTTTGTTCAAATTTCTACCACTTGCATTGAATTATACTATCTCGTTACAGCATCTCACTCCATAGTATGTTAAGACACATTTTTCAAAATTTCTGTAGATGTTTACATAGATTGCATCAAACATATCTTCACTCATCAACCCCTCAGATTACTTTTCAAAAATATGAACTATTTTAGCAGACTATAACCTTTGGATGTTGATACGCATGTAAAGAATAAAGATTTTTCAGTTTTGGTCAGAATGATGTATCCATCTGAATATGTTACTTTGATATTGTAATATTCTTGCTTTTGGGTGGAACTGTGAATATAATAAATACAACATACATCTAAATTATAAAAGTATTACCACCTATGACCTAAATGTGTGCAAAACCCAAATATTTCTTGTCTAATACATTTTTCACCTCATGGTTAACATATTTATCTTAGTTAAAATAGTAGATCTGTAGTGGTGCCAGGTGATTGGAAATGTAGGCCTTCTACTCAACCTGAAAATGCACCCAAATAACTATTGAACAGTCCCGTTTAGATCAGTGAAACTACTAGAGTCAGTAAAACTTATATTGGAGCAGGTTTTTCTTTCCCTACATAATCTCAAGCATCACATCTCCTGACACCTCTGTAGTGATTCAATTTCATTTCTGTGAGAATAATACCATCTACTGAGTTACCCTGCAGAACCCTTTTGGCATTGACCAAGTAATCTCCTTTATGTGCTGTTGTAGTTGTGTCCTAATTTGTGAAATTTAAATAGGCTTTTCAGGTTGCTGTGGAGTCTTATCTGCAATTTTGTCTTTCTCATAACATCCTCACTGGGTAAGATAACAGTTTATTGACTCATAGGACATTGTGCAATTGCTGTGAGTTTATCATATTCAAAGTAAAAACTTCAGTCTAGTCTCTGTATAAGAAAAATTAAAATAAATTCTTTATTTCTATCTGATAAAAGTCCCAGTAGCCCTATGGCTTTTTTGCTCCCCCCCGCCCTGCCGCTGTAGAGAATTCTAACAGAGAATAAAACAATAAAACTACATACACATCAGATAGTTAGTTATACTTGCTATCTCAAGTAAAGCTTTCACTAATTAATTTTTATACTTTTCTCAGTTTCTTATAGGAATAGCATATGTTGTTGAGAATAATTGTTATCAAAAGTTCAACAGCAGATGTTCATGTGAGTACTGTCATCTAAAATTAGTATCTGGTTTGCCAAAGGATGCCAATCTGAAGACAATTACTATTACTTTATATATATGCATTTTAGTAGTTAAGCTGTGTTTTATGAAATTCCATCTTCCAAAAGGGAAGAAAGAAAGTAGAAAGTAAAAGAGAAAACAGTACTCATTTGAAGAAATGAATTGCAAAAAAAAAAAAAAAAGAATGAGAGGAATTAAGGCAAATACTTTCACACAGAACATGTTTAATCTTTTTTAGCAAGATTGAACCACTGTCTTCTATTCCTATCTTTTAAAAATAAAATCCTTGATTATGTGACTTAATTGAAATGATTAGTATAAAAATAGGGAGATATTAGCACCGAACTGTTAGACTGCAATATTGAATCAGACTCACCTAAGGAAACAGTGAAGAAAAACTCCAAGAGTAAGAAAAAGACTGAGGAGTTCTGGAGTGGTGACATGAGGTTCATAGAAATGGGGCCTCAGAAAATGTGTCACAAATCTTATTCTGTAACTGCAAAACATACTGCCACAGTACCTGTAAAGTTGCAAAATCAGTGGGGACGGTACATGGTAGATGAGTGAGCAAGCAGAAAACAAATAGCACTGAAAACTGAATATGACATGCCTGAATTTTTTTTTTTTTTACAAGGGACCTAAAAGTGAGATGTGAATGGAAAACACAGCATCATGCTAGAGCTGAAACAAAAAGTGGAGAATTACATGTTTTTATCAGAAGGAGGAATTCCAAGATAAAGTGCAAGCTACCAACAGAATAATTGGTGTCAGACAGTGCTAGATTTTTGCTTGTGTAAAGAAACTATATATGCTTGGCTAGTATAACCAAGTTTATTTTCCACAACAACTTTTTTTCTATATAGTGAGATTTAGTTGAGGCCTTGTTTGTTTAGCACATCTGAGACTTCTAGTTGAATGGTCCACGCCCTGTGACTGAATGATTTATTGTTGAACAGAGAGCCCGTACAGAGCCTGTATAGAAATGAGATGATGAAAGGAGATTGTGCTTGCAGCTGATTGTGCCATATGTGTATGACACAATGTTCTGTAGGTAAATGTCAGGAATTGTATCTTTCCAACTGATATCATAAATAGAGAGCAAAACTATAGAGTAAAGTAGGATACCTCTCAAAGTATAGCAGTATCCATGTCTCCCATGGATTGTACTCCTAAGGCAGTTTCCTTTTTTACTTTTTGTCAAAAAGAAAGAGACAAACTCTGATAGAAGACTGAATTGGTTACTTCAGTGCTTTTGTTTTGCACTTTAAAACATCTAATATGACTCTAAGAACAGCAAAAAGGTTTCAACCCTAAAAGGCTACATAGGTAGCAGATATTTTCTAGTAGCAGCTTCACTAGAATATTCTTGTAATATCTTAGGACAGAAAAGCATTTTTTATGGACTGCCTATGTTGGCTTTTTCAATGCACCGTGCAGGTGCTTTGTGGCCCCTCTATTCTTCGTAGTTAATTTTCATCTTCCTTTGCTCACGTATTCTATCCCCCTCAGTAGTCAGAGGTGAGAAGCTAATATTTTTATCAATATTTTTTCCATTCAAACTTTATTCCCTAATGCAATTCCATTCATATATTTACGTTCTGTAATGTCTAATTCGCAGCAGTCAGAATTAGTTTGTGACCGTTGGCCATGCAATACCTGTTAGGCCCAAAGAGGAAATATAAAAAGTGCATGAGAAAGCATTGATGGTATGAGCATCTACATTGGGAATATCTCCACTGGAGACTCATCTGAGCTAATTAGCACTGCAATCAGAGTGTCCCACTTAGCCTAACCTGAGTATAAGTATTCCCATAGCAAGGCCTTCTGTGTGTTGCTGTCCCTGAACTAATGTATGTGTGTGCCCAGGGGGGCAAAGCCCTGCTGCTTTGTGCTGCGGTGCTCTGGGATTTGTTCCTATGCAGATGAGTCAATGGTGAGAAAATGTCCTGCCTTTGGAAACAGTTAGGACAGTGCTACGGCATTCACCACATCTCTTTTGTATCTGAAGACAGGTTCTGGACTAAGCTAAAGGAGAGAATAGACTTTAATTCATACATATAGATGAAAGCCAGTGTGCCTATGGTCAAATAAGCATACAATTAAGTTTTTAATGGGTAAGAATAAGGGTTGGGTGAAAAACACTTGTAAGACTAACACCTAAGTCTGTAGTGCATAAATATTCTTGCTTACCTGTTTTACAACTTTATTCTGTTCAAAACTATTAAAAGAACAAGTGCAACAGTCAGAAATATGACCAAATGAATATGCCTCCATGCAGTTTAACTGACAACCTTTATGCTAAAGAAACCCAAGTAAATATATAATTAAGAATCTATTTTATTGCTGTATGCAACTGAAGGTTATGGAGAGCCAAATGAGTGATATTATTACTATTTATATTTTTAATATTTGTAGTAGTGAGGCAAGTTCCTGGTAGTATCTAATGAAATTTGATAGCTATTTGAAGCAGAAACAAATACAATAATGCTGATAGGCTAAGTTATTGACTGGTGAGGTTTTTTAATAAGCTGATAGTTTCTAATTACTTGCAATGAATAAACATCCATAGTGCTAAATCCTTTTTGAGAAACATACTTACCCTCAAAAGCTAGACAGAATTCATTGATCTTGTATCTCCAAATGAAATTGCAGAATCGCAGAATGGTTGAGGTTGGAAGGGAACTCAGGAGGCCATCTGGTACAATACGTTCCTGGTCAAGCAGGGCCACATAGATCTGTTTGCTCATGATCATGTCCAGAGATGTCTTGAAGTACAGTCCAGACAGTCTTCAAGAAAGGAGACTCCAGAACCTCCCTGGGCAAGCTGTGCCAGTGCTCAATCACTTGCATAGTAACTGCAAGTGCAAAAACTGTCTCCTCACTTGCACAGTAGCTGTGCAAAAAATGTTCAGAGGGAACCTCTTCTGTTTCCGTTCATGCCCGTTGCTTCTGATTCTGGCACTGGGCAGCACTCAAAAGAGCCTGTCCTCTTTGTGCTCTCCCTTCAGGTATTTACATACATTGATAAGATCTCACCAGACCCTTCTCTTCTCCAGGCTCAACAGTCCCAGCTCTCTCAGCTTTTCCTTATATGTGAGATGCTCTATTCCATGACCTTCATGGCCCTTTGCTGGACTCTCTTCAGGGTGTCTATGTCCTTTCTTTACAGAGGAGCCCAGAACATGGCCCAGTACTCCAGATGTGGCCTCACCAGTGCTGACTAGAGCAGAAAGATCACCTCCCTCGACCTGATGGCAACACTCTTATTTATGCAGCCCACGACATCATCAGCCTTCTTTGCCGTAAGGGCGTATTACTAGCTCACGTTCAACTTGAGAGTCCACCAGGACCCTCAGTTCTTTTCTGTCAAGCTGCTTTCCAGCTGGGCATCCCTTAGCTTATAGAGGTGCATGGGGTTGTTCCTCCCTAGGTGCAGAAATCCACACTTCCTTTTGTTGAACTTTATGTAGATCCTGTCGGCCCATTCCTCCAGCCTGTCCAGGTTGCTCTGGATGGTAGCATGATGTTCTGGCATGTCAGCCACTCCTCCCAGTTTTATGTCATCAGCACAAATACCATTAATAAAATGATACATAATAACTGAAGAGAACTGTATAAGTCTTAGCCAGCATACCCCTATTGACTTGCTGAGAAGGATAAGGTATAAGGACTCTCTTCTCATAATGGTGAAGGAGATCAGTAATCATACAATTAAACATTTTCACTTATAGTAGAATAGGTTATTATAGCCAATATAAAAATTCCTGTTTAACTAGAGCCTATATGAGGCAGAACTTTTGTTAGAATCAGGAGCTGTCTTTCTGAAGAAATGCTAGCAGAAATGAAGGAATAATACAAGTGAAATGGAAAAATTATATCAGTACATGTTGCCTGAAAAGCTACCTGAAAATAAAGAGAAAATGAGATTTCCTATCATGAAAGGAAATAACAGGTAAGAGCTACAAATTTTTATCTTATGAGAAAATACCCTTGAAACTAAAAGCTAGCAAGATGGTGGAAACATTGGTAGCACAGTACTTTTAATGCAGAAGGCAAAAACTTAATTCTAACTGCTTACCATTTAAAAAAAGAACTGTGAAGGAGAAGTAAACTGCCACGCTCCTATAGCTTCCTGGCAAAGTGCTGTTTAGTACAATACAGGTAACTTTTGCAGTTGACAATGTAGGTATTAAACATTCTCAGAAATCTGCAGATTACTTATGGTCTGGTTTGAAATTGGCGTGTTTGGAAACAGAAAGATTGCTGAGAGGCTTTTCTTCTTGAAACAGGAGCTGGCTCCTGATACAGACATGAATGGCTCTAGGCAGAGGCTCATGTTCCCAAACTCCCATATGTTTGGGCAGGCAAGCTCTCAGTGTGGCTATGACCCTCTTCTCTTTAAATAGCAATGATGTTCAGCTAGAAGACTTAATTATACAGATGATGTCTTTGGGTTATGTGTAAATGAATTAAAACTGGGAAAGTTCCTCACAACCAAATGTCCAGGTAGTTTAAGATTCAGCTTTATGTTAGAAGGCGATGCAATTAAAGTCTAAAATAGATTTGAAATTTTCTACTAACCCCTGACTGCATTATATTCAGTATTTAAAATAAAGTTTCACTCATGGTCCTGCAGTTAGGTAGAGGATAAAGAAGAATTGAAGTCAAGTATATATTTTTGCAAACGTCTTCTATTTGTGGGTTTATATAGTAAGTAAACTTTACAAAAGCTTAAAGTAAAATGACGTGATTTACAAAAATATTATTTTTGTCTAACTAAAATTGCATTTAAGAAAAACAAGATTTAAGGCAGGGAACTGCAAATGTATCTCTTCTGAAAATTATATATGTTGAATTCCTTTGGAGTCACTAGTCAATAACAGGTGTGTAAAATTTCACGTTCTTTGGTTTTGATCCAAAGCAAGGCTGGAAATAAACCATGTATTCACACATCCTCAAACCAAGGTGAGTGAAAAAGGGAAAACTAGTGGAAAGCAGGGGAAAATAAAATGTTGCCTGGAAAGAAAAGAGTGTATATCAATCACTAAATCTAAGTTTTACCTTAACCTGCAAAATTCATAATGTGATAACTTAAATATGACATTACACATTGCACGTAGCTTGCATATACATTGTGTACATTGTTATCTGTAACATCATAATGTAATATTTATCATACAAACAAAATATTGAAAATAAAAGCTCTATTTACATAGAGGTGAAAAGATTAGATTTTATGATGGCTATATAGCTATATAATGAACAAAACCAGCGAACTAGTTTCTTCAAATGCAAATGGGTTGTATTTCTTAATTTGTTCTTAATATCCTACAACATTTTATGGATTTTTCTTTACATAGGAATTTTCTTTTTTTCCATAAAGTTGTTTTTTCATCTTGATCCTTGAAATTTAGCTAACTTGTAGCCTGTAACATTTGCATTCCACAATAGTAGTGGCTGAATGTGTTTCAAGAGAGTGTATTCTTGTTTTTAACCTCATCACAGCTGAATTCAAGAGTCCACATTTTGCGTAGAAATTATTAACAATGGAGAAAGATAATAAAGGTTTAGAGAGGGAAGTGTGTTCATATAATTAGTCTCTAAATGGGGCTTATAATTTGGGATACTAAAATGAAAATCTGCAGTACTTAAGAGTAAGTCGCTGGAACCTTTAAAGTTTTTAGTTATCTATATAGTATAGATGATCTTCTTTGCTTACGTAAGAAACAGCATTTCTACTTCTCTAATTTGCTTTTGACTTCTAGATAACATTGTGTAAAGAAAGGGTAAAAAAAAAAATGCTTCTAAGAATTCCATCTAGAGTGATTCTAACATGTGAATTTCAAACCCTAATAGACAAGTACTTTCAGTGGCTCATTTTTATAAAATGAACACAGTGGAGCCTAATTGGTATTTATGCAGAAATATCTTTAGACTTCTCTGCATGAATCTCAGGTATATGTTTACACGTAATTAATTAAACATTGAAAAAGCAAACCCATGGTTTTTTTTGTTGGGAGGCGGGGTGGGGGGTGAGGGGGAGTTAATTGCTTCTGGTGGTGGTGCTTCACCATTAATTCAGCAAGCCATGAAGTCTTATAGAAATAGAAAAATACAGCTGTGTTTGCAGAGGTTTTGTATTTCATATTTCTGAATAATGCAGTGGTTTCCAAAGGGGTAAAAAAAGGCACTCTGAAAGTCAGAAGATTTCATTGTAAGTTTTATAGCTATTAAATATCCTGTAGGGAGTACTGTTATGTAATCCTTTAAACCACCATTTGTGGCTAGTCAGTATTCCCTAGGGGGCATAGATAAATAGGTTTCTGTAATACTCTCATGAAGGAAAAACTTATAATCTACAGGTATAAAGCCAGGAAAACTCTTTTTTTTTTAGAAAAAAAAAACCAAACCACTAGAGAGACAATGACTGGGAATGCTTCACACATCTGATAAAATCATAGAATCATAGAATAGTTTGGGTTGGAAGGGACCTTTAAAGGTCATCTAGTCCAACCCCTGTGTAAAGAGCAGGGACATCTCCAGCTAGATCAGGTTGCTCAGAGCCCCATCCAGCCTGGCCTTGAATGGTTCCAGGGATGGGGCATCCACCACCTCTCTGGGCAACCTGTTCCAGTGTTCCACCACCTTCATTGTAATTTTTTTTTTTCCTTACATCCAGTCTGAATCTACCTCCCTCCATTTTAAAACCATTATGCCTTGTCTTTCCTGTAGACCCCCTTTAGCTACTGGAAGGCTGCTATAAGGTCTCCCCGGAGCCTTCTCTTCTCCAGGCTGAACAACCACATCTCTCTCAGCCTTTCTTCATAGGAGAGGTGCTCCATCCCTCTGATCATCTTTGTAGCCCTCCTCTGGACTTGCTCCAACAGGTCCACATTCTTCTTATGTTGGGGGCTCCAGAGCTGGACACAATACTCCATGTAGGGTCTCACGAGAGCAGAGTAGAGGGGGAGAATAACCTCCTTCGACCTGCTGGCCATGATTCCTTCAATGCAGCCCAGGATGCGGTTGGCTTTCTGGGCTGCAAGTGCACATTGATGGTACAGTTGTTTTCAGAAATCCCAGATATGTCCCTTAACTATAAATTGCCAGTTTGGGTACAATAGTCTTTTATAAAAAGCATGTTTTGAAAATTGTTTCAGCCTACCAATAAACACAATACTATACCAGTTGGAGTTCACGGCACCTATGAATATCAACAGAACGAAATTTGAGCCACTCATTAAGCATTTTTTTTTTTAAAGTAAGCTATGAGTAGTATTTTCATGGAGATATATCAGATATTATTCTATATGCAGAAAAAAAACCCCTCTTCTCTAAAGGAAGAAAACACCTTTCTAGTCCATCCTGTCTGTCTGGGCGTTCTCATTAGAGTATGTGTACAGATCTTGTGCCCTACTTCAGCCTTTTATGCATCAGCAGAACTGAAAGTAGCTGAAAAGATTTGGTTGTATAACATAAAGGCATGCAAACTGGAACTTTCACAGAGTGCTTTGCTGTCATTTCCAAATAGAAATATTTGGATTTCATACAATACAACTGTATGATCTTGAATTTTGTGAAATTAATTATAAATACTTTTTACACAAGTTATTTTTGGGAAAAAAATATTTAAACCAAATACAGGATAACTAAACAGATATTTTTGGTCAAGTCATAAAACTCTAATTTGTCAGGGAGTGAGATGAAGAAACATGCCAACTGTTGTCCAGGTGAGTTTTGCCTCTGTTTGTCTCATGTTTTTAAATATGCTTCCCTAGATTACACTTATTGCATTCCAAAGTGTAAGCATGCCAACTTTTCTGCAGCTATTACTTGCTGATGTTACTTAACACTGCCAAACCAGACTATACTGGCAGAGATAAAACCAATATTCTTGCCATCAGTACAAACAGATTGTCAGACTATGTGTGTGAAAGTCAACTATATAAATGTCTATTTATGTTATTGTAGTGTCTCTCTGTTGATCTTTCAATTGTTTTTTTTTTTAATGTCTAACTCATTATGGTTCTGTTGGTTTTATTGCAGTTATTTCCTTCCACATAAGTACTAATTTTTCCCCTTCCTTTGATTAATATATCACAGTTGTGTCCTTTTTATTGTGTTCTTCCTTTTCCATTTCGAAGGAGAAAATGATACTGAGGGATAATCAGCTCTCTGGTTTCGGTAGTGTAGAATATAGGGAGTAGAAATGGGATAAATTTTTTTCTCCTTCAGTGTAAAGTAGAGGCTATCCTCAAGCTGAACCTTGAAACCACACAGAAAAATATTGTATTTTTGATGTTGGGACCCCAGGGGAAATATAGGTTCATACTTTACCAAATCCTTCTTCCAGAAAATGCGGTTTTTAAATTAATTTGTCTGCTTTAGAAATAGTAGAAAATTAAGGTTTACCTTTGTATTTGTATTAATGGGCCTAACGCCTTCATGTTTTACTTGAAATAATTATATGTCTGAGGTCATAAAGAAGACAAATTAATGTTACATCATGTCATTTTAGGGGTGCAGGAGGAAGGTAGCCTCTTCTGATTCTTTATTCCCCATCTATACTGCAAATCTACTTGTTTTCATAATTCCCTACTTCATAAATAATTAGGCTTATTCCTTTGACTCTAACTGTTCTTGTTTCAGATGTAATATAATTTGTGGGTTTGGAATATATATAAGTATTGAATGATGTCTGAAATGAGTAATAACAACCAGAATATCATTTTACCTCACACTGTTACTACTAGTCTGTTTATTAAGAATAGTATATAAAATTCTAACAGTCAAAAACCCAATATAGTGTTTCAGATCAAATTTCCACCTTACTTTCTCAAAAAGAGTTCGTGAGTGGAAACAATTATAAATAATTACAGGTTCAGTATGCCTATCTCCTCTAGGTTCCATGTAGGCCCCAAACAGAGAGTCTGAGTGTGTAAAATCTACTGGAACAATAGTATAGAGCTTTATAGATGATGTAGGAACCAAATCTTAGTAGTATCCTACTGGTGGCTGGATCTCTCAATTGAACTGTGCTCTATACCTCACCTAGATTTTTGTCTTGGGGCCAGGGGAAGGGGAAGAGTGAGTTCCCTTGGATACATCCTAAGAGTGAACTAATGTGCATGCAATATGTTTGATAATGGAACCATGATTTTGGAGAGAACAGAAATAAAAAGCTATTTGATAGTGTAAATGTAAACAGAATATACCTTTCAGATGCATAAAAAAATATTCCCTACTACCTGTTCTTTTAGGCAGCCTTTTTTTAAGAGGAAGACAGAAGCTGGTTGTTTGAAATCCAAGAAGAATTATTAGAACTGGATGTAGTTATTCTCCACATAGTTGAAGATGTTGTGCCTCCCAAGTACTCAAAGAAGGACTGTGGCAGATGCTATTAGATGAAAAAAAAAAAACCAAAACCAAAACCAAAACCCAAACTGTAGAAGCACACTTTGGACACATCATGAAGTTGTACTCACAAAATTTAGTCTTGTGAGAAGTGATTAACTTCAATTTATTTCACCACCACTCCCCTACTTACCCCCACATTGGGAAGGTCTTAAAATCTTTTTGGCAAACATCTCTGGAGTCTTTTCCCCCCAGTGATTAATCAGATGCTTAAATATTTTCCATTAAAAAAAAAACCCACTTTTTATTTTATTCCTGGTTTTTAATGACATAGCAAGTATGAGATGCCTTTGCAAAATGACTAAAAGTAGGCTTCCATATAGCCAATATATTTAGGGTGGAATTTACTTTTGACATATTTAGTCCTTTAATATATGACTATATGTGCAACTTTCATCCAAGTTACTGACTTAAATAGTCTCCAAAGTATATCTAAATGTTGACTCATCATTTACTTAAAAAGTAATCTTCCTATCATAAACTCAAGCTGGGAAAAACTTCTATTAAACCTAGAAACTGTTTTTTCAAAACCATTTGCTAAAATTTCGGAGTTGATTGTTTTCATTTTCACTCTTAAGAATTCCATTTCAGAAGACTGAAGCTCTCCCTGAAGCTACTTAAAAGATTGTTGGAAGTCTTTCGTGTTTCTAGTAAACTGATGGTTTATTTTTCAGTTGTATGATTGTTTTACTTTCCAGATTTTTTTTTTTTCCATAGGGTTCATTAGTAATGGAAAGGGTATTGCATCTCAGAAGTAATTTATTCAATATGTGAAATTTGTATTTCTCCCAATATCGGAGGACACTTTTGAGTAGGAGGTGAGTGTTCAACTTTTTAGAAGCTGCCCTTTCTCTGCATTGAGCTCTGAGAATCTGGTTTCTGAGTTGCTGGAGGATGGAGTTACATATGCTGTTTTAGGCACAAGTGTGAAAGGGACTAATTTTGTACTTTATATGCACATAATTATACACATAGTTCCATTAACTTTTCAGTTTTATTTAGTGGCTCATTTTTCTAGTATTTGATTTTAAAAAAAAAAATTAACCATGCTAAGTAATATACTGTTGTAGATTATGAGAATTCCAGTTATTTTTACTTTTCTGTGGAAGTAATGTTTCTGGCTTGAGTAGTCGTCCTTTAATTGACTGAGTTGTGTTGTTTAGATAGTGCTATGTAACCTATTATTATCCAAACACATTATGACACATAACAGCTATGCTATTCCCAAATGTGTCTGGAGTTGGTTCTCCAGACGTCATTACTATGAAGTACATAGATGTACATTTAGCTTGGTCTACTCTTTTTGCATTTAAGGATTTACCAGAGAGAAGCCTTGGAAGTCTACTAAAAATGGTCTGCTGATCCTCTGTGCAAGTAAAATTATTAGCTGGTGTTCAATTATTCCTGATTCTCTTCAATATTAAAATACTTGTTTTGCATTTTTGATTAAATGGGCTTGTCAGCTGTTAGGTCTTAATATAACTCTTTTGTACGAACTCTTTGCTATCAAATGTCTGTTCCCTTGGAGGTATTTCACACTTGTAAACTAATTATCTTTTTAATTTTTTTGACATGTTAAGTAGATCAGGCTCCTGAAAGGCTACAATGCATGTTCTTCAGTCCTTCAGTTATTCTTTCTACTATGATCTTGCATTAGTTTATCAACAAACACTTTGCAAAATGTATCCTCTATCATACTGTAAGACTCCTTTGTAATAACTTCTTTTTCGAGCTTGATATTTCTTAATATTTGAGCTAAGGGCAAATAGTTAGACTTGAGATACTTTATAAGACAAACTTTTTTTTTTTAATTAGCGGCGTTACATAGTTGTCTTCTAAATAACCATGTTTAATATAGTTTTTTTATTTTTAATTTTTTTCTTTACTGCTGTGAAATGATGCAGGAGGTGGGGGCGGGAGTAGGGAAGAAGAAAACACACACACTCTTCAAAATAGCCCCCACCATAAAGTCCTCCATATCAACTGACTTGCCTGCTGGCATCATCGGTTGTAAAGTCAGATGAACTCACTTGGCCATGTGTACTCTCTCAGCTCTCAAGAGCATCGTGAATAGCCTCCTAAAAATTTTATAGAATGGGATCACTCACTCCTGCCACTTTTGTTTTCAGTCTGTATTGTTGATGTTGGACTAGATGACCTTTGAAGGTCCCTTCCAACCCTAACCATTCTATGATTATATGATTCTATGATTATGAAAATAATGAGGTTTCTTCTAAAGTACACTGGGCTCATGTATAAGAGAGAAGAGTAAAAGATGGAAGCTGATGTGTTCCAAAGTTACTAGGCAACAGCTGATACCAACTTGGCAACTTGCTGAGCTAAAGGAAATCTGTATCTTCTCTAGGTTTAAAGTACCTATTTGTAGACTGAAAAAAATCAAGGCAATATAAGGTCATATGCAGAATATGTTACAAACTATTGTGCTAGAGGGGTTAGCAGATGTAATTATCTTTGAAAATAAAGATTTACACTTGGTAAGCATTGGCAAGGTCACAAAAAAAGCACTGACACAGCATAACATGAAGTTTTGATTTGATCCAACTCCTACCATCACAATATTCTTCAGCTGCAAAGTTCTTGTAGACTGGAGAATAAATAATTTCATAGAGACTCCAAAGCTACTCTCTTGCATCTTCTTTCAACTAAAATTCTGAGTAAATGCTGAATGGAAAAGTGTGTTTACTGGTCTTATGATAAACATTTTCTTTTATGGCCCACCTGTAATTTAAGCTGGATCCTCTGTTGCTTGCTGAATGAAGCGAACATGATAAGGAAAATAACATTGTTTCAGGCAGTGATAAAATTAGTGTTCTGGACAAATAAATGCTCACGTGTGCAAAGCCCTGTGTTTGCACAAGGATATCAGATAATTGTGTGTACAATTACCAGTTTACATTAATGGCTGCCAAATTTTTGTAGACATTTCTGGATTCTGATGGTCCACAGTGGGAGTGCATACAACCTCTAGATTTACAGGTTATCTCAGAGTCACAGACACCTGGAAAATGCTAGCAATATATCTTATAGAGTGCTCTCCACACCGCTGGAGCTAAGCAAAACGCATCATGTACAAAGCACTTCTTGCAAAGTATGATCACTTTTTAAGAATTGTCCTTTTCAAAAATAAAAAATTAAAAAAAAATACTAGGCAGAGAGAAGGATAGTCTTTTCAAAAACTTTTAAACAAATAATGCTAAGAATCACTTAAGTGGCAGAAAGCGTTAAAAAAAACAGTTGAGCTTTATTTGATACCTTTTCATCCACTGATTGCCAGTATATAAAATAAAATGCTAAAATTTAAAAGTTGATAAAATGGCTAATATCCTTGAGTTTTAATATTTTTGTTTGCTTGTTTTTTGGGTTTTGGATGTGGGGTTTTTTGTTGTTGTTTTTGTGAGGGAGGCGTTGATTTTTGAGGTTTAGAGGGAAGGGGTTGAAAAATCAGTTTGAATGATGGCAGCCTCTCACTATTCTGTGACAATGGATAATTGTTAGGAGGCTTTTCAGTGATTAGGAAAATATACATAGAAAAGTGTCACTGTATAAATGTCTTTTTTTCAGAAATGTGTTTTGTCCTTGCTGAGACACTTCTACAGTAATGATGCCTATTAGTTGGGTTAATAAATAGAGAAAAGAAACAATACTTTACAGAAGAATTGCAGAGTGCAGAAATGACTGTAGCGAGTCACCATGTGACAAGACACATTGCACTGAATGTTCTTTTCATGTTTTTAAAATGCAGACTTCCTCCCTTTTTAGAATAGGGAACATGAAAACTCCAAGGTTCGCTGAACAGAGATATAATAGAAGAACAAATGAACTCACTGTTGAAAACATACACCTACCTGCCAAAAGAAAACACACAAGGTATGGCACAGGAAATATACAGGCATTGAGAAATGTCAGTATGAATACTGTTAAATTCAAGTATTTGAAGTAGATGTCTGCTATATAACTTCATGACTTGTTAGGTTAAAAATTAAAATCCCTCACAATGCTAACTCTTATAGTGGAAAGGAAAACAAAAAAATATTAAGTGTGAGATTTTGAGAGATATTCAAGATGATTTAACTAAATGCTTGCATCAGGAACAGTGTGGCCAGCAGAAGTAGGGAAGTGATCATGCCCATGTACTTGACACTAGTAAGGCCGCACCTCAAATACTGTGTTCAGTTTTGGACCCCTCAGTACAAGTATGTTGAGTTGCTGAAGTGCGTCCAGAGAACGGCAATGAAGCCAGTGATGGGTCTGGAGAACAAGTCTTACAAGGAGCGGCTGAGGGAACTGGGATTGTTTAGTCTGGAGAAGAGGAAGCTGAGGGTAGAGCTCATTGCTCTCTACAACTACCTGAAAGGAGGCTGTAGTGAGGCAGGTGTTGGACTTTTCTCCCAAGTAACTAGGGATAGGACAAGAGGAAATGGCCTCAAGTTGTGGCAGGGGAGGTTTAGGTTGGATATTAGGAAACACTTTACTGAAAGAGTGGTCAGGCACTGGAACAGGCTGCTGAAGGAAGTGGTGGAGTCACCATCCCTGCAGGTGTTCAAAGAAGGCATAGACATGGCACTTCAGGACCACTTTAAAAATGGAGATAGATAGGAAAATTAAATGAAACATGGTAGTCACACTTACCAGGGAATTACGCTCTGAACTGTTTTGGAGATTTCTCCCCTTGCGTACAATTTGGGAATGCTTGACAAACAGTTGTTCACTGAATGCATAACTGTAGGCCTTATACTGTAATATTTTCAAAATTATCGGATTACTTGCAGAAGCAAGAGTTTGGAGGGTTGCACATCGAGTCATGTGCAACCCATTTTGAATTTGTAGTTATCCGTGTTCTGCTTACTATAAGCGGGACTATAGGAGGCTTCTCTTCTGTGAGCAATGATAAAGGAAAGCAAACATATCTCTGTCAGAAGAATACTGCTTGCAATAAGACCCTCCTGTCCCTCCCCCAAACAAACCAAGAAGGTAAATAATTCAACCCTGTCATAACCTAAAAGCAACGATATAGTCAGAGACCATGTTATAAATTGTTTATATTGGGGAATACCTTCTCTGAAATGTGGTAATGTGCAGGTTATTATTTCTTTCTATTTAAGAGTGTTAATCATAGAAGTGTCAAGACAAATCCTGTATTTTTGGAGGCTTTAAGTAAGCTTAATATGGTTAATGTAATTGTCTGCATATCCCAGGCCAGCAAAATACTTAAGCATATTCTAAGTATTCAGCAAGCCAGTAATTTAAAAAAAGTCCCACTACTATTGGTGGCATATGATCTGTCACGCAGTGTCAGTTTTTAGTTATGAAAAATGTTGTCCTTTATCTTAGTAGGAAGATGAATACCACAGAGATGAATATGAATATGCGGACTCGGAGCTTTTAAATTTTTAGAATTTAAACAGCATCATTGAATTTAAATGACTTGCCTGTGAGCATTGTGATAAACACATTTCTGCATGTAGGTTTCTTAAATTATTTTTACAGCTGAACTCTGCTTTACTGTTTGCTAAACATCTTTGAAAATACTAATAATTTTTTAGGGCTTTAAAAAAAACATGTTGTCACTTCTCTTAATGTGTATATCTCTGGTACAAATCACACATGACACTTCAGGACATGGTGGTGTTAGGTTGATGGTTGGACTTGATGATCTTGGACATCTCTTCCAACCTTAAGATTCTATGATTCTATGATTAAGTTTTTTGAAAATACCTCAGAGCTTGGCTTTCATTTAAGTCAATGGTAGGTTAAATTTGTAGGTTCTTCTCAAAATCTTACTAAAAACCTATTGCATTATTAAGTGCCTAAATGCTTTTAAAATCTGACTCTGTTGTTTCACCCTTTTAATGTATGTAGTAATGATACTAGCAAATATAGTATCTACTGCTATAATGAAGATTCGTAACAGAAGTACATCGTCACAGAAATACAAACTTTTTCTGTGAAACTTTCACTTACTTAATGCTGAATAAATCAGATAAATATCAGATTGGAAAAATGAATGGTGAAGGTGTTTTACCCAGCCAAATTGCTACTGGCATTTGGGGATTTTTTGTCAGTTACTTAAAGCTAAAACCACTTTAAAAATGGAGACAGGAAAATTGAACTCCTGGCACAGGTGCTGCATTCCACGCTGGAAAGGAAATATGTGATATTATTTCCTAATGTTATCCAGGATACGCTTTTCCATGTATTTTTTCTGCATGCTTTCAAAAATTACATTGACTTCTACTGAATCTTCTCCTAAATTGACTTTGTTGAATTGATACAACTCTGGTTCTCCTGAATTAGAGTGCCTTAATTTAGCTTGTTAGAGAATTCAGCTAAATCAATATAATTCACTTATACTGATTTAAGAGTGTTAAATTGATGCAATTCCCTGGTGTGTATTTTTTTTCCAACTATTGAGAAGAAATGTAGGGAAATTCATGTCATTTTTATGCATTCTGGTCTCAGAATTATTTCTTTCACACTTTTTACTGGAAGAAAACCAACTGAAGTGGAGAGTTGCCTTAGTATCAAGTAAGAAAGAAAAAAAAAAAAACATGATTTTTTTTTTCCTAAGAACTAATATATTTACTTTGCATTTAAGTGCCAGGATCCCTTTAAATATCTCCCCCCCCCCCCAACTTCCTCCCTTCCTCAATAAATTACTTCCAGCTTATGAAGAGAAAATAATGTTCTTCCGCACTGACTTCTGTGAATATGCACACCCAAACTTCAATTTGTGATATCAATCTGAAAAAAATACATTCTGAAATCAAAGGAGAGGCATAGAACTTGCTCTTGAATATCCAGAAAGATTCTTTAGAAGCTTAAATCCACTTCAGTTGAGCTTTAGTTTCAGTAGACTGATCTTCTGTGTAAGTATCGTGAATAGTGCAAGCAAGGTGGAATGACTCTTTGGTTAACTACCTGAAGTTTCCAGAAGAAAAAACATTCACTTTCTTTCAACTTGAGCACAGAGTGTTTTGCCGAGGCTAGTATATCACTGTACATACTTGGCCTATGCTGATAGTCCGGAATTTCTTATTTGTATTTGCTGATCAAACATTAAGCAGACTTGGCTGCAAGCCCTCCATGTTGAAGTGACTATGAGCTCCTTTCCCATCCTTAAAGGAATACCTAGTCTTTACTTCAGCTAATTATGTTTGTTTGGCCATAGCCTTTCAACTCTTCCTACAGTCTAAAGGACCCCTTATGTTGCAGTGTTTCAGTCTTATCTCATGTGTTTATGCCATACCTTAGAGCTAATGAATTCAGTAGTACACTCCATGTTGTTGAGGACGTTCTTCCCCTCCACCCCAAGGATATATAAGATAGCCATTCACTGGCATTTGCTAGCATGATTCATGAGAAATAAATTGGGATTTTCTGTGACTTCTTCATGTCAAATAGAAATAGAAAGCTTAGCAGCAGTTGATAATGCCAGAGGAAATAATTAATGCCTCTGCCCCTACACGTTTAGGAGAACCATGTCAGTTGAGGATGTAAAAGAAAAGAAAGCAATGTGCCCTCCACGTCTCCAAAAAAAAAACCTGGTGATTTCAGTCATGCTTGGTATGTTAAAAATCGTACTGCTTAAACTGCAAAAAGATTAAACTGATACCTTTATCAGACATTATATGGGATAATGCCACAGGCAAGAAGGATGATGGTTATGAGACAGGCACCCATGATGCTTGCTTTGAGAGTCCATTATACTGCATCTGTTTTAATTCTTTCTGTCAAATTCTAACTGCAAAAAGTAGAATTAAAGGAGCCTGAGGAATGGAAGGATGAAGGGGAATAAACTGTTTTCATATCAGTATACACAGAGGACAGAGAACACGACAGGCAGAAAAAGTCTTGAAAACCTCAGGCTTTTTTCCTTCTCTACCAGCAGACACCTGAATCACGACAAGCCTATGTGCTCTGATTGTTGTAGAATTTGTGACTGTAGTTTGGTGACAGCCTTCATCTGCAAATTGCAGAAAAAATGAACTGTTCTGGGGACAAAATGAAGATAAATGCAAAGCTTTCTGGGTTCACCTCATATTTATTGTTTAAAATTCATAGTGATACAGTTTAATACTCAGATCAGGATCTAGGTATTCTGTTATCTTCTCTGAAACTCTGGAAGTTTGGTGACTGTTTCATCCTGTGAGCCTGGACCTACTGGGCCTTAAGTCTTTTCTTTGCCCTTTTCTCTGTCTCTCAGACTGAGCCTGGAGGCTCTATGGCATCTCCTAAGGTCTGGTTGGCAGTTTCATGACCTACTAATACTAAGGAGAAACTCCTCCGACCACAGCATAGCTCTAGAGATACTTTCTCAGAAGACATGATGCTTTTTTTTTGTGGATAGATTTTTTTCTCTTCTAATCTATGTTTCCTGCCTGTTCAGAAGGAATATATTAGAGGCCTTGGAAGGGAAAAATGATAGCCAGGGTTGCATCACTTGAGTTAGGCATTGATGTAGCAAATTAAAACAGCCACACTACTACCTGAGGATGACTTCTGGATACTCTTTTACAGCTGTTAAGAGGATAAGCCTTGAATGCAGCTTAACATTTCATTTTGGCAGCATGTTGCTGCAATATGTACTTGCAATACTGCTTCTCCCGGTGTTTACAGATCTACCTGAAGCACCATATTTCCACAGAACAAATCTATGAACACTCTCCAAAGAAGTAACCTAAAGGAATTAATGAACATAATTCAATCACAATGGTGGTTTTTTTTAAAGTCTGTAAATTAATATTTAAAAATAAATTTCTGTATCAGTACATTGGGTACATTGTTCATCATGTGTCCAAATAGTGTCATGCATTTTCCTAGAACATCTTCCTGTTTTCCATCAGCTTCTTGGAATCATATGACAGTTCACGTAATTATTGCAAGGAAGTAACGAATGTCAGTGGCATTAACATAAGAAATAGAAATCTCAATAATTTATCATACTTTACTATAAAGCTCTGTAAAAAAAGGAATGTACTGAAGTAGTGAATTTTCCATGATATATTTCTGATTGCAAAGCAAAAATTGGCAAAGAGATTTCACTTTCTCTATAGAATAAGAATGAAGCATATCAGGGCCCTGAGGGCTTAATTTTACCAAAAGAAAAAAAAAAAAAAAAAGAAAAGAACTGGTTTTGCAGCAACTGTGGCCCATGCACAAAACTTGCTTCACCCTCTGCACTGAATAAACCAGTGAATCTTGGGCTGGGAGTGGGAAGGAAGAATAACTAGACTGTGTCTTACTTGTGTCTTAGTACATGTACACAGGGCTGAATTACATAGGTGTGTTATTGCTTCTTGATGAATACAGAGAATTGCAATTCAAATTAAAAAAAAAAAAAAATCACTATTTTGTATTTATCCTGAGTATGATTACGAGCAATTGTTGTGAAATAGCTGATGTTCTAAGTTCATACAATGGCTACATCTATTTCTGTGCCCATATTCTTAATTTAGTTGGAGACGCTTCCCTTAAGCCAATTGTGTTTCAGGATAGTTAAACAAGGTGCTGGATAAATAGAACTCAGACGGGCTTTTAATGTTTCAACATCTAATTCCTAAAAAACCTCACCAATTTTATTCACACAGCAAATCTCTGGCTAACCTATAGCAAGTCCATCTGCTCTACTGCTGAGTTCTCCCGAGCTCCTGATAAGATATATATTTTCTGAAGGGGTTGAAGCAGGTTGGGCTGCTTAAGTGATGGGGTGATTGATGCAGACTGTGGTGGCTTCAGGCAGGAAAGTCCATTTCCTTTTATGAAATGAGAACTTATGCTGGACATTATGCAAATAAAAACATAAAAGCTTAAACTCCCTGCAGCTCTTAGTTCACAGAAGAAGTTTATTAGGGAGTATGTCTGACTGGCTTCCTTAATCTCCCATAAAGAACTACCAAGTTGTCTTCTGGTCGGTTTATGTTTGCAGTTTCTGGGAACATAGCTGCCTGCTGGCACTTGCTGTAGCTAGAGCGGCAGGGGTTTATTGAGAGGAAATTTTGACAAGCCTAATTGCTAGAAGTGTTGGGGCTGCCTGCTGCCTAAGACGGTCACAATATCCCTAGGCTTTTTTCTTTTTCTTTTCTTTTTTTAATCCTCTCTTTAAAGGAAGAGCCTCTCTCTTCTAAAACAAAAACTAATTGGAACTGTAATTTACAGTTCTGCTGCTCATATTTCAGTATACTTATAACTTTAAAATAAAATTACCTAAAAGCATTAATAGAAAATTGGCAATTTAGAGTCCAAAAACCTTTATGCCAGGTCGCTGACATCCTTCCTTATAACTGCTAAGATTAGTGGAGTGGGAGCTACTTGTAGGAAAGGGAGAGATGCTGACTTTTTTAATCTTTCATCACACCATCTGCAGATAGCAGTATGCAAGAAAAATGCCTTGTCAGATAAGCCTAAAACCTATTTAACAGATTAAAATCTTTTCTAAAATAGCATATATTAAATGCCAAACATGTCTGAATGGTTATGAGCAAAAAGTAATACCAGGCTAATGCGATAAGATAAAATAAACAGAACCATTTTTAGCGTTGTGCTCAGAAGAAATATAGACTAAAACACTGCAAGTAGGCAGTTTTGGCTATTGCTTTCTGTTCTGGGTTTGTAGTATCAATGAAAAATTACATTTCCTCTTTCTGTTTGTCTCTTGAGTTAAGACCTGTTTTATCATGTTATGCAGACCATATGTGATAGGCCAGCTAGGGCAACAGCTACAGGATGGAAGGAGAATGCAGAGATGACTTTCACCTGAGGCACCAGAGAGATGGTCTTTTATTCAGTAAATAGTCATAAAAGGTAAATCCACACCACTAAAAGAGCCGGAATAGGAAAGAATACCTTTGCCTTTTCTGGGCGCTTTCCCTGCTGACGTCTCCAAAGGAGGAGCCAGTGGATGCTGCTATTTATTAAGTTTGTTGGTGCTCTTCGAAAGTTTCTCTTGAGTAACAAGACTTTGCTGCTGGATTCCCTACAGCTTCCTGGTAGTTTCCTTGCTGGTGCAAGTAGTCTGGGGCATCACTCTACACAGCAAATAAGAGAAGATTTGAGTCACCTGCAGTGACAAGCCAATGAGGTGCTGTTGTAACACTGCATCTCAAAAATTTCTTTATGATGGCAGTGGAAGCTAAAGCATTGTGGAATGGTTAGTGGCACATATGCTTAGTTGTTTTCTTCTTTTTTTTTTTTTTTTCTCCTCTTTCCTTCCCAAGCCATCCCTATAGTGCAGTACTCAGGAATATATAATAAAGATTCAGTCATGGACTAGAAGGTCTGAGTTAACCCCAGCAGGCAGCTAAGCACCACATAAGCACTTGCTCACTCCTCCCCACCCCAGTGGGATGCTGGAGAAAACTGGAAGGGTAAAGTAGGTTGATAAAGACACTAATAGGGAAAGCAAAAGCTCTGTGTGCAAGCAGAGCAAACTAAGAAATTCGTCCACTGCTTCCCATCAGCAGGCAGGTGTTTAACCATTTCCAGGAAAGCAGGGCTCCATCATGTCTAACAGTCATTTGGGAAGACAAATGCCATAACTCTGAATATCCCTCCCTTCTTTCTTCCCCCAGCTTTCATTGCTAGGCACAGCATCATTATGGTGTGGGATATCCCTCCCAATTTCTTGTGCACCCTCAGCCTGCTTGCTGGTGGAGCAGTTTGAGAAGCAGAAGAGGCCTTCACACTCTGTAAGCACTGCTCAGCAATAGATAAAACATCATTGTGTTATCAACACTGTTTTGGTCATAAATCCAAAGCATAGCACCATAGCAGGTGTTATAAATAATATTAGCTCTATCCCAGCCAAAACCAGTACGCCAGACAAGAAAAGAGGTGGACAATCTCAGAGAAAAATTTAATCCATCCTGTATGACCAAGGAACAAGATAAGCCTGATCTATCAAGTGCACAAACATATTGCATAGGGAGCCATGTCCTGTAGTTCAATAAATCACTGGGCTTGTCAGCACTAGTTGGCCTGTGGACCACTGCACCTATTGAGAAGATGTTTCTGACCCTCACATCTAAAATGCTTGGGAGCTTTCTTCTAGTCATCAGGTTGATTTGTTCAGAGCATGTTCTTCTGCCAGCCTCTTTGTGTAGTTGAATTATCTCTTTATCCCTGGTATTTGCATCCTGATTTTTTTGCAGGGAATGGTTCTACTCCCTCTTGGCCTTTGGTGTAGTTAATCAAGCCAAGTTTCTTTAATTCATCTATGTCGATATAAATTTGAGAAAGATTAACATGTATAACAGAATTACACTCAGCATTCTAAATAGGATTTTCCATCTAGCAGTCATATGGTCTTGGCAGACACAGGTCTGCTAGAAAAGCTTTGCTAGATATATCCAAAGAATTTTTTTGCCTTTCACATAACTGTATGAGAGTTTCCAGGACTGACATAAACAAAGGAGGCAATTGCCTTGGCCACCAGATTGCTGGGGTAATTAAACAGGCATGGTTTTCTGTTTAATTTTGCACCCTTTTTGCCTATATTGTGAACAAACCTTGAGCTGAATGACTTTGTGATCAAGTAACATGCACAGAGCTTTCCAATTACTGTAGCCCTGAGGTGAAGGACTTGGGAGTGCTGGTGGATAAGAAGCTCAACATGAGCCAGCAATGCACACCTGCAGCCCAGAAAGCCAACCACATCCTAGGCTGCATCAGAAGTAGTGTGGCTAGCAGGTTGAGGAAGGTGATTCTTCCCCTCTACTCTGCTCTTGTGAGACCCTACTTGGAGTACTGCATTCATTTCTGGAGCCCCCAACATATGAAGGACATGGACCTGCTAAGCGAGTCCAGAGGAAGGACACAAAAATGGTCAGAGGGCTGGAGCACCTCTCCTATGAGGACAGGCTGAGAGAGTTGGGGCTGTTTAGCCAGGATAAGAGGAGGCTCCGGGGAGACATTACAGCGGCCTTCCAGTACCTAAAGAGGGCTTATAGGAAAGACGAGGAGAAATTCTTTAGCAGAGCCTCTTGTGATAGGGTAACGGGTAATGGTTTTAAAATAGAGGGAGGTAGGTTCAGACTGGATGTAAGGAAAAAAAAAAAATTACAATGAAGGTGGTAGAACACTGGAACAGATTGCCCAGAGGGGTGGTAGGTGCCCCATCCCTGGAAACATTCAAGGCCAGGTTGAATGAGGCTCAGAGCAACCTGATCTAGCTGGAGATGTCCCTGCTCCTTGTGGGGGAGTTGGACTAGATGACCTTTAAAAGTCCCTTCCAACCCTAACTATTCTATGATTCTCTTTTCTGAGGAGCTTGGATAGAAAAATCCTTGTTAGGTCCTAAGAATGTTATTAAATTCTGGCTGATGTCTGCTCTTCCAGCCCACAAAACTGATACTTTGGTCTTTTATATTAAGGTGCCTGTCAAGGTTGGATCAGAAGATCTGCTTGACCTGTTTGGTGTGACAGTCATTTCAGATAGCATAACCTTCTGTAGTCATCCACATAAGTGGATACATTTCATGAGATACTTGAGTATTATAAGACCAAACTGTTTGAGTTTGAGTGTTTTGCAACAAATCTAGGAGGAAATTGTTAGATGTATTTTCCTCATGTCTTCCAAATTTTGCTGCTTTCCTGCATTTCCTTAAGCTATGAATGGCAATGATTCTTTTAGTGTACTGTGAAACTTTTAAATTTAATCATTATATAAGAAAATGCAGTTCTTTGTATTAGGTGGACGTGTCATTGGTGTAAAATAATGCCACATTTAATTTAAGTTATAATCTGAAACACACATGTGTTAATGACTGACTATTGCAACTTAGCAATATGACGGGGAAGGGGGTGAATATTAATAGAAAGGTAACTTTTGTAGACATGACTTTCACGGTATACCAAGATAGAAGAGATTTTTCAAATTGTTAATTACTGTAGTATCTCATCTTCATCATTGAAGAACTTCACAGAATTACACAGAATTACCTCATTTAGGTGTTTGAGTCATGTGTATCTTCAGTACAGAGATTGACACAGGATGTAAATTGCAGTGAAAAATATGTTCTGCATTGAAGGTTATCACACAGCTATGAAACATAAATCAAATGGCTAACGAACATATTTTTATTAAATGGAAATAAGAAAACTCAGATAAGGTAAGTAAACAGAGTATTGGTACTTAATTCTTAAAGCATAGCTATACTAATAATGTTTTACTATGTTTTCTTCAGAGTAAGCAACTTCTAGGTCAGCTAGTTGCTTCCCCTCTTCTGTAATAACTGGCACTTACTGTTCAAGGTTTTTGAAGTCTTGATGGGGGGTGACGCTGCATTTAAGTTGACTTGGTGTGTTGATCTCACCTTCAGCTTCTCATGCTACCAGCCCCACCACTTGCTGATCTGTGCTACTCATTGTTCTGCTTCTCATCTCTTTAGCCACGCTTCACACAACTTTCCCCCCTGCTCACTGCTCCCACTATGTCTGCCTCATATGTCCTCTCTTGCTAGCTGTGCTTCACGGTGCTTTTCTCCCAATTTTCTTGCCTAATTTTCTTCACTGTGCCATTCTAGCCAACTTCAGCAGCTTTGCTACTACTGAGTCAGCAACTAAGCCCCTACCAGCAACTTACTTACTCCCCTGCTGTGGGATGGGGGAGAGAATTGGAAGAGTGACAAGAAAAACTCGTGAGTCAAGATAAAGACAGTTTAATAAGTGAAGCGAGGAGAGGGGATGTGGAGGGGGAAAAAAAAGAAAAAAAAAAAAAA
>JAAGAY010123539.1:28694-69728 GCA_011801015.1 Ardeotis arabs
AGGTACAGTTGACACATAACTTGAAATATTTTACTGCTTTTTCAGAAGAAAGGAGGAGAAACAGGGGAGACAGTAAGGTAGCTGAATGAGGAACAGAAAGGGTTTTTTGAGGAAACTAATATAGTTTAGGTATAGTTCTGCTTTCATTTCTTCACCTGGATCCTTTTTAAACATTTGTAACTTTTATTTGATGTGGATTTTATAGATAAATGCTTGTTGCCTTTCATATTAGTGATTTTTAAGTTACAAATTATTTAAGTAATTGAGTAAAAGCAAGGTATTCCCTATTTAAAGATACGTCAAATTTCTGTAGGTACTGCCTGAACGAATTTAATCTGCCTACCATGGCTTCTGCTGTATGAGCCACCTGGAAGCTCAGGGGCCAGAGGAAGCAGGGGGGTCTTCTAGTGGCTGCTAGTGACAGCTCAGGGCTTTCTGGCATTCAGCAAGTCATGGGGAAATATGTTTAAACCCTATGGTTTGTAGAAAGATTAAGAGTCACAGGGCATTGCTGGATGTAAGAAACGGCTTTTTCTCTGTGTGCCTAGGGTGTTTAAGATACATATATCAAGAACTGTGAGGCACACACATTTCATAGCAGGAAGCACACCTAAGTACTGTGCAATATACATTCCAGGTAAATATCTGTCAGAGATGTATACTATAGCATTGTGTAAATATTCAGGATTATTTTTCATTTGAATTCTTATATAGCATAGATACTTCGAAATAAATGTACTGACTAATAGATTCTTATGCTAATGATTGCTAAAGATTGTTGGCTGCTTGCTGGTAATACATTACTACTTAAAAAGGAAAAGATATATTTTTTTTCCTCCCCTAAATCATATGACATGCTGTGAAGATTATACAAATGAAAGGCTAAATTTAGAACTTTGAATTTAGATCACTGTTGTGATTTAACCCCTGCCAGCAACTAAGCACCATGCAGCTGCTCACTCACTACCCCCCCAGTGTAATGGAGGAGAAATTCAGAACGGTAAAACTGAGAAAACTTGTGGTTGAGATAAAGACAATTTAATAAGTAAAGCAAAAGCTGTCCATGCAAACCAAACAAAATAAAGAATTAATTCACTACTTCCCATCGGCAGGCAGGTGTTCAGCCATCTCCAGGAAAGCAGGGCTCCATCACATGTAATGGTTACTTGGGAGGACAATGCCATAACTCTGAACGCCTCCTCCTTCCTTCTTCCCTCAGCTTTATATTACTGAGCATGATATCATATGGTATGTGATATTCCTTTGGTCAGTTGGGGTCAGCTGTCCTGGCTGTGTCCCCTCCCAACTTCTTGTACACCCTCAGCCTACTCGCTGGTCGTGTGGTGTGAGAAGAAGAAAAGGCTTTGACTCTGTGTAAGCATTGCTCAGCAATAACAAAAACATCCCTCTATTATTAACACTGTTTTCAGAACAAATCCCAAACATAGCCACATACTAGCTACTATAAAGAATACTAACTCTATCCGAGCCAAAACCCGCACAATGACCTGTGTGTGCATTATGAGCAAAATGTATTATCTAAATAAATAAATAACATACCAATGTAATGAAAAAATTCACAGTTTATGAAAGGTCTTGGAGAAGTGGTGGTTAAAGACTAGATAGTAAATGCAAAAATTTGTGGATGAGATTCTTTGATCCATTGCAGGAGGTCAGTTGGGATTAATCTCAAAGTCCTTTTTGGCATTAGGAGCTATAATTCCTATACTTAATATGGTAGGACTTTGTGTTACATGCCTGCATTATATTAGACTTCGAGAGTTGTCCATTATATGCTAATCAAATTGCCCTTTGCTTTATGCACAGCTGCCATTTGTTTATTTTTATAATTACAAACAACTTAAAAGAAGATTCCAAACTTACATTCCAATTTTTTTTTTATATACTGTTTAATGTAACTAATTGAAATAATGTAGTCTCTGAACTATTTTATTGAGTTCTTAATTAATATTCTATCACACCCCACCCCCATCAACAGGTTTTGGGTTTTTGTAGCTCAAGGTCTGGACTACCTGTATAAAATTTCTACCATGTAATTAAGAATATGTACCATGCTAAAAATACAGTGAAAATATATTCAATTGTAAGAAGTTATTGTACCTCTTAGTATGCTTCTCTGCAGCTATAGACTTCTTGGCATAATGTTCCACCTACCTGTGGTGCTAATAAATACATATTCAGAGAGAGGAACAAATGCACTGTGATTTATGAGTCACTAGTAGGAGAAAAATCCAACTGGTTTACAGTAATGTACATCTTATCTTGATTAATTGGAAATAGATTTTTTACGTATTAATTATTTTCATTTTTAAAGTTAAAAACCAACCTTTTTGCTATATGTCAAGATGCAATACACATAGCTTAGAATACATTAAATAAACCACTTCTTCAAAGATCTAATCCAAGTGGTGACTAGGGAATAGTCACTGTAATTCTCTAGTATTCTGCATGGCAATTAAGTGCAAATTCAGTTGTCCCATGCTCTGATTTGTCAGCCTGTTCATGCTCAGTTCACTGAAATGACAAGTATGTTTCAGAAGGCCTCATGTGACAGGGTTTCTTTGATTCTAACAAGGTATGGGAATAAGTCCATAGTCAGAGAAATCCATCCAGAAATCACTGATTTCTGGTGTTTGAATGTGATATGTGGACTCCATGAAAACTCAATGGCAAGTAAAACATTTTCAAGCACAAAGCTTTGGAATTCTTCGTATTTTGGTGGATATTTGTATGTATAAGTATTTGTAAACATAGAGCACTGTAATTTAAGAGGCTACATACACAGCTGATTTGCTTGACATCCAAATTCGGGAAATTATATATTCTGGGAATTTATTATATATTCTGGGGAAGAACTCCTCACATTCCTCCCCTGCTCCAGCATAGGGTCCATCCCACCGGCTACAGTCCTTCACAAACTGCTTCAGCACAGATTGTTTTTCCACGGGGTGCAGTCGCTCAGGAACAGGCTGCCCTAGCGCAGGCCCTCCACTGGCCACAGCCTCCTTCAGGCATCCGCCTGCCCCAGCGTAGGGTCCTCCACAGGCTGCAGATGGATCTCTGCTCCTCCATGGGCCTCCATGGGCTGCAGGGGGACAGCCTGCCTCACCATGGTCATCACCACAGGCTGCAGGGGAATCTTGGCCAGGAGTAGCATTACTCCTCCCCCTCCTTCTTCACGGACTTTGGAGTCTGCAGCCGTTCCTCTCACAAGAAATTCTTCGCAATCAGGCTCAGGCAGATGCCTCTCAGGTTCTCTTCACATCTCCTCTCTTCACTTTTCTCAGCCAGGCCGTCTGGGCTGAGTCAGGCTCAGATAACTCCCCTTCTTAAATACATTATCACAGAGGCTTTATCACTTTAGCCAATTGGCTTGGTCAGGGTGGGTCTGCCCTAGACTTGGAAGGGTTCGCCAGACAAAGGAGAAACTTCTAGTAGCTTCTTGCAGAAGCTGCCACTGTAACCCCCCCTCCACTACACAAAACCAGCACAGATCCATAGTGCTCTTCTCTTTGCCAGTCTTCTCAACTCTCTGTGCCAATGAAAGCACCACTGTGGGAATGCTCCGCTGCTGACGATATGTAACAAATGTCAGGTTTAGAAATTGAGATAGCTAAGTGACAAGACTGATCAACTTGGGCAGTATCTCTTTATAGTTTTATAGGATTTGAACTGGACACCTCTGCTTACTGCGCTGCACAGGGCAATGAGGTTGTCCTTAGCTTTTCACACTTGAGAAAGGTTTATGCTTCACACAGTCAGCAGGTTTACTGTGATCCTCAAGAACCTACATTTGTATGAATTAAGCTCTCCATTATCCATCTGATGGTATCTAGTACAGAACATAACATTTAGCATTCAAATTAAAATATGTTGGGGAGGGCTGAAGCAATGCAAACATAAGTGAAGGACAGCTGAAAAGCACTTTATTCAGTGAGCCTTAACAAATGTGCTAGTTCTAAATGATATCTGAAACAATATTTTACCTTACCTAAAAAGAAGTTGTAGAAAACCTTGGATGACACTGATGTCTCTAATACTAACAAACAGCCCTGCTAAACACTGGAAGTTGCTTAAAAACAACATCAAAATGAATGATATGAAAGTTTTTCAGGTGGTTATTTTTTAAAGTGTCCTTCACAGGCTTTTTTCGTGTAGATGAAATCATTATTACATTAGAAAGAACATATATTGAAGCGTTTAGCTTCAACCTTGCTTCAGAAAGTAGGAGTGCTCTGCTGCTTCTCCCATTTTGTCACTTTTTGCCTGAGGATGGTGCCATCTTCCTTACCTCATGGGTGAAAAAGAAAGTTAAAAAAAAAAAAAAAAGAAAGAAAACCACTTCTATCACTGGCTTTTCCAACCTTCTTTTTCCATCTGATATCTCCTCTGCAAGTGCATCACATTGCAACATATTCTGCAGGAATATGCTCTGAACAGCTGCTTTAGGTATGGCAATGTGTATTTCACTTAAATTCCATTCTACATCTATGTGTAAGAGTTTGTCTCTTACATTAATTGGTAACTTGCAAAAATTATCATAAATTTTGATGAAAAAGGAGTTGAAATGCCTTTCATACTATTTAGAAAATACTGTCACTAACCTGAGAGACATTCAGATTTTTCTCCTCCTCTTTAGGAATCAATCTCTAAGGGCACATTTATGAACTAAGGTAGAAATGCAATTAATGACAACAAACTTGAACTTGTGTGCATTTGTGTCATCATCTCCACTCTTCCAGAACTGTTCCAATGACTCTTCTACTAGACCACGTTCTCATTGTGAACAGCCTTGGTAGTTAATTTATAACCACGTACCGTGCTAAAACAGACAGAGCTCCAACAGCTTACATTAGCCAAAAGTCAAGAGAATTCCAAGATGAAGAAATTTCCAAGGCCCTTACCCTCTACACTAGATGCTCACTCAAATCCTGACATCGTTTATCCTTTTGTGACCCATGATTATTGAGTAACCTTTGCTTCACTGAAGCAGGCTAGAGAATTAAATCTAGTGTCTCCTATATTGTTCTGAAGAATGAAGGAGACACAGCAAATATTCTTGTTCAAAATATCTCCTTTTAGTGATCATACTGGATGGCTACTTTCATTTTTCTTCCTCAGACTTGACGGAAGAAAAACTCTGTACAGCCTAGGTGAAGATCCTTCCAGTTCTGTATCTTTTCCCAGACAGTTGTCTCAAGTCAGATGCCTAGGGGAAATTGTAAGCATAAGACTACCATGGAATGATATTTCCACTGAAGCTGAAGTCAGCAAAAAGGAATCTATGTGGTACAGGCACTGTCTAAGGAGATGTTTTTTGCACAAAGAATGTGTCTCTGTAATATAATATAATAAACACGGTACTATTTACTCCTTTTGGGAAGAGTGTATTTAAGATAATATCTATGAGGAAAAAAAATCAGGCTTCTAACTACAGCTTCTTGTAGCAGGAGAAGAGCCACTGGAATTTCTGAGTGCTTATCTGCTTTTCATTTTTGATTGAACTTTTCAAACTGTTTTGCTTTTTCTGTTGCTGTAATTGTATTTGTTTCTTCAGTGTATATCTTTTATTCTTGGTATTTATGCTACTCTTTTTTTGGAATAGTGTTCACTGAGAGTCCTTTTCTGGTTACCAATCCAATTCTTCCCGCTTAGTTACACTGTTCTGATGTTCCCGTACTGTGCCGTCTCTCATGCCTCACCTTAAGCCACTCTGTGCAGTGAAATATATTAATAACTTTTTGTCCCTAAAATATGCACACTTTGTATTAATCTTCTTTCCTAAATCCCTCTTTTTTTGTCTGTTTTATGGATAGTTGAACTCCTCTTTCCCTAATTTGGATTTTAAAATCTTCCAGAAAATTACTTTCTCCTTTTACGATCTCTTTCAAGGATCATGCAAAGTTAATGTGTTGTATGAATGTTTAATAATAATAATATTCCTGGAGATGTATTTTTTAATAATAATGAAAGTTCTGCAGCTGCGTGAATATTCTGTGAGATTGCTGCTTTAAATGTTGACATTCAGGATAAAACTTTCTGAAATAACAGACTTTTTCCCCACTTATCTGTATGATCAATTTGATGTCTAAATATATGTTAGGCATTGATTATAATGTGCAAGGTGTACAGGCAGACTCCTAAATCTGTGTGGCTGCTACCTACATAAATCTTGCTGAAACCTCTATAGATAGAAGGGCTTATATGTGCGTTGTAGGAGCCTGCAAATCAGTCACATAAATACCTGTCTACCAGGATTTTTCTTGCAAAATTACAGATAGAGGAATGGAGGTTTGGATTAATCTGGCGTGCTGCAGTAGACCTGTAAACAATGAAGTCGTACAGATGCTCTCTGAAGTAGGCACAATTTTTGCTCCTATCAAGCTGCACGTTTTATACGAGCAATGTCAGAAAAAACAGATTTGTGGACAAGCTTAATCTGTACATGGTTAGAAGTTGCTGTTACTATCAGGCATTTCTTTAAAGAATCCTCTTCTATGAAGTTGTCAGTAAGATAAATATAGCATTTTTCTTATTCTTGCTTAAATGGCTTAAACTCAACTACAGCATTTACAGTAAAGAAACTGTGGTTCAGTTGTTGTGCTTCAACACTCATAATATCTCCTGTATTTGCTTCCTCCTGCTTTAACTTCTAAGGCAGGGCTTTTATTACAGGTCTAACATCATAAGCACTACCCTCCCTCCTTTTCACATTTGCTGGTTAGACACTGTTGTTTGTAATTTAGATTTCTCTATTAATCTTGAGTATTCCTTTCATACCTCTTCTTCACTTACTACTCCTCCTAGTGCTGTCTGTGTAAATCACTGTGCCATTGTGTTCTGTGGTTCCCTTTCCGAGAATGAAATTCTGACCCCAGGGAAATCAGTGGTAAAGTACATAAACTTCACCAAGCACAGAATTTTTTCCCTACCAGTTCTGTATCCTTCTGTACCTTGAGTTGACATATAACATCTTTATGTCAGGAATTTAGAGTGGAACATTTATTGTTCCACTGCCATTTGCTATCTGTTTCTATAAAAAATTGCATAGAAGTTGGATCAAATTTTATCATACAACTGAAGTAAATACAAATTACAGTCCTTTTGAGAAAGAGAAGCCAGCACAGATGACTCATTCTTATGTTAGCTAGGGCTTGAATGACACTAGGCAACATCAATATAAATGCCTGCAGAGCCCAGCTACCAAAGCTCACTTGCTATTTGTTTTTATGTTGCTATGATGTCAAGACTCAATTGTTAGTATATATCTTTTCCTTTCTTCTGCTTGGTATTTATAACAGCTATGGCGAAAGATAAAGCTAGAATATAAGCATAGCTTGGAAAAAATAAAAATAATGTTTTATCAATAGAAAGTATTGCAGCCTTTTTTGCGTGCTTTGCAAATTCCTGAGAGATGTGCTGTATTGTTAAGTGATCTTGGGAAAGTAGTTTCTTCTTTTTATGGAGAGAGGTTTTAGAGTAGATATTTTCAAAGTAAGATGAAAATAGAATCATAGAATCATAGAACAATTCGGTTTGGAAGAGACTTTTAAAGGTCATCTAGTCCAACCCCCTGCAAGGAACAGGGACATCTTCAACTCAATCAGGTTGCTCAGAGCCCCGTCCAACCTGGCCTTAAATATTTCCAGGGATGGGAGATCCACCACCTCTCTGGGCAACCTGTTCCAGTGTTTCAGCACCCTCATTGTGAAAAATTTCTTCCATACATCCAGTCAGAATCTACCTTCTTTTATTTTAAAACCATTACTCCTTGTCCTATTACTGCAGGCCCTCCTAAAAAGTTTGTCCTCATTGTTCTTGTGAGCCCACTTTAAGTATCGAAAGGCCACAGTAAGGTCTCCCTGGAGCCTTCTCCAGGCTAAAAAACTCCAACTCTCTTAGCCTTTCTTCATAGGAGTGGTGCTCCAGGCCTCTGATCACCTTCATGGCCCTCCTCTGGACCCTCTCCGACAGATCTAGATCCTTCTTACATTGGGCATTCCCAGAGCTGGATGCAGTACTCCAGATGAGGTCTCACCAGAACAGAGTAGAGGGGCAGAATCATCTCCCTCGACCTGCTGGCCATGCTACTCTTGATACAGCCCAGGATGCAGATGGCTTTCTGGGCTGCAAGTATGCATTGCTGGCTCATGTTGAGCTTCTCATCCACTAGAACACTCAAGTCCCTCTCCTCAGGGCTGCTCACAATCTGTTCTCTGCCCAGCCTGTGCCTGGGATTGCCCCAACCCATGTGCAGGATCTTGCCCTTGGCTTGGTTGAACTGCATGAGGTTGGCACGGGCCCACCTCTCCAGCCTGTCAAGGTCCCTCTGGATGGCATCCCTTCGCTCCAGCTTGTTGACTGCATCACATAGCTTGGTGTTGTCAGTGAACTTGCTGAGGGTGCACTCTATCCCACTGTCCATATCGCCAACAAAGATGTTAAACAGTGCTGATTCCAACACCGATCCCTGAGGAACGCCACTAGTCACCAGTCTCCACTTGGACATTGAGCTGTTGACTACAACTATTTGAGTGTAACTATCTAGTCAATTCTTTATCCACTGAGTGGTCCATCTGTCAAATCCGTCTCCCCAATTTAGAGACAAGGATGTCATGCAGGACAGTGTCAAATGCTTTGCACAAGTCCAGGTACATGGTGTCAGTTGCTTGTTCCTTGTCCACCAAAGCTGTAACTCTGTCATAGAAGGCCACCAAATTTGTCAGATGGTATTTGCCCTTAGTGAAGCTCATTCTTTTCTATGTGCCTTAGCATAATTTCCAGATGGATCTGCTCCATGATCTTGCCAGGCACAGAGGTGATCTTGCCAGGCACATAGGACACTAAGCTGCTTTAGAAAAAGATCAGGATATTCTTGATTACTAATTGACATCCTTAGTTTGATAAGGCTTTTTTTTTTTTTTTTCATAGGGAATCTACTTATTTCAAAGAGACTTAATTTTAGGAATAAAATGCTACTCAACACAAACAAGAATGGAGACAAGTGTGTCGGAGTGTGGCCCACAATCACTGTTTACACTGAAGAAAAACAAGCCTTTCATATGCAGGTTTTTTTTTTATAGTACAATTTTTCAATATCTTGTAGTATTTTATTGTTATATTTGCTGATATATGTCATGATATATCACTTTGAAGATAGGTTTCCCGAAGTTTCTTACATGATTTTGGCCAAGTTTTTTTTTTATATTGTTTTCTTCTAACTTCCTCATGTGCTAGAAAAAATAATTTAAATAAAATTATTTTGCTATCATCCCTTCTATGCATCATAGTAACACCAGAAATTTTGTGCTTCTTTCTTTGTTATTGCTATCACTTACTATTTCTTCTCTTTAGCATTGAAAAGGGTAAGTTGTATCACTGGACTTAATTAAACACTGGACTTAATTAGATGTTCTTTGTAGTTAATAGCATGATTAAACGTATAAGAAGGTATAAAAAGAAGGTATAAAAAGAAGGTAAAAAGAAAGTGTACTTTCATGAATTGTAACTAGTACTTCTGAGAGTTATTTTGTACATGGGTGGATTTCTCACTCTTCCTGTTTTCAACCTGAAGAGATAGAGAACATACATATTTCTTTTATGTATAAGAGTGTGTGTGCTGTATGTCTGTATCTTTTGATCTGACTGCTCTGTTTACAGTCTTCTTTCTGCAGCCCAGCACACCTGCACTAACCACCTGCACTTTGCAGGCACTTAATAACTTATAATTATACTCTGTTGAAGACTTAATTACCTGTATGTAGTTGCTGTTTCTCAAGCTGTTTCAGGCTGTAATTACTTGAAATGTAAATCACATTGCAATGTTTGTGCATGTGTGTGTGTGTGTGCACGCGCTCGTGTGGGGGGAATCAACCTAGAGTGACATAATGATTAGCAACTAAGTATGGTCTTTATCCAGCTCAGTAGCTGTTCAAACTAGCTATGGCAGAAGTGTGAGATGAATTACAATTCACTGTCTTGGCTGCTAATATCTGCTTTACATACAATCATCTGTTATTCAGCTGCATCTGTAAAAATGTTGATTTTCTTGAATCTTCTTTAACAGAATGAATTGTCTAATTTTCTACAGGAAATGGTCATGATAGAATTTCTTAAAAATAAATATTCAAATATATGTCCATTGTAATATCTTATTTATGACAAAATCCAAACATTGTGTCATAATTGTGACACTTTTGGGTGGAAAAAAAAAAATTGAGCATCTGATGGCTTGCAGTGAAAGAGTTATGTCTCTGTTTATGAAATTTTTAGATTAATTCCATCAAACAGTCATTGAGATTGGAAGGAACACGTAGAGAACATCTAGTTACTGCAGTTACGTAAGACTGTTTCTTTCGGATTTTTAATATCTTGAAAGTAAAAAGGCTTTTTGTGCTTGACCACCTCACTTTTTTTTTTTTTTAAAGTTGTTTAGTTGACTTTTTTTTTAAGTTTTAACTGGAATTTCTTCTATTTCAATTTGTGCCCGTTGCTGCTGCTTCTTCTAGGCACCACTGAGAAGAGTCTGACTCTGTCATCTTTATTCATTCCATCAGGCATTTATACACAGTGATAAGATTCCCTTGAGACTTTGCTTCTCCAGGCTGAAGATTCCCAACTGTCTCAGCCTTTCCTCACACAAAAGGTGCACGATTTCTGTTATAATCTCTGTTAGCCCTTTGCTGCACTTACACCAGTAAGTCCATGTCTCTTTCATACTGGGGAACCCAGACCTGGACACAGTACTTAAGATGTGTCTCCCAAGGACTGAGCAGAGAGGAATGATCGCATCCCTCAACGTGCTGGCAATACTTCTGCTAATGCAGCAAAGGATGGATGTTGTTGATTGTCTTTGCTGCAAGGGCATATTGCTGGCTCATGTTCAACTCAGTGTCCACCAGGATCTCAGGTGCTTTTCTGCAAGGTTATTGTCCTGTCAGTCAGCCCCAGCCTGTAAAGCTGTGTGGAGTTATTGCTCCCCAGGTGCTGGTTATTCCCTCCACTTGTCTTTGTTGACTTTGTTGACTTCTCTTTGTTGATTTTGCACTTCTCTTTGTTGAAGTATGTGAGGTTCCTTTCAGCCCATTTCTCCAACCTGTCAAGGCCCACCTGAATGGCAGGACACCTATCTGGTGCATCAACTACTTTTCCCAGTTTTGCATCATCTGCAAACTTGCTGGGAGTGCCCTCTGCTCAATCATCTAAGTCATTATGAAGAGGTTAAACAGTAGTGGATGCTATATAAGGTTATCAGATTGATTAAGTATGATTTCCCCTTCATAAATCCATACTGACTACTCACAATCACTTTCTTGTACATAATACTGGAAGCCATTTCCAGACATGCTACTTGCTCCACCAGCTTTACAGGGATGAAGGTTAGATTGGCTGGCTGGTGGTTCCCTAGATTCTGGTTTTGCCCTTCTTGGAGACAGCAGTGACATTTGCTGTCTCCCAGTCCCTGGCTATCTCCTCCAGTTGTCGTGATGTTTACAATATAAATGAGAGTGACCTCACAATGACATCAGCCAACTCCCTCAGTACTAGTGAATGTGTTCCAGGGCCCAGGGGCCCTGTCTATGTCCAGTTTGTTTAAATGTACCCTAGCCAGATACCATTTCCCTGAGAGTAAATCTTCCTTGCTCCAGACTTTCCCACAGGTCCCAGGGGCCTTGGATTCCTGAAGGTCAATCTTACCGGTACAGGCTGAGATGAAGAAGGCATTCCTCAGCCTTTTCCATGTCCTTTGTCACCAGGTGCCCTGCTTCATTCAGCAGTGGGCCTATGTTTTCTCTGTTCTTTTTTTTTTGCTGCCGATGTATCCTTAGATTCACTTCTTGTTGCCCTTCATGTCTCTAGTCCTATTCAGCTGCATGTGGGCTTTGGCATTCCTAACCCCATCCCTGAACACTCAGAAAGCATCTCTGTATTTCTCCTGGATTACCTTACCCTGCTTCTGTCTCTCGTACACTTAAACATGTGTTCCTTATACATCCCGTATTTACTTGACAGACAATTATCTGCAGATAGGCATTTTCAGCTCCTCCTTTTCTTGGAGTGGAACACTCCTTTATCTACTCTGATTACAAAGTCTACTTTAATGCTGTCTTTGACTAAAATAGAGCTGCACTTCTCCCATCTACCCGCACTACTCTCATCAGGAATACCTGTGGCAGCCTAGAGGATTATCCATGGTTTATCTGGCTGGACTCTTGGGCATACTGTTATTATATATGCAGCATTAATCAGGAAAGAATGGAGTTCAAAGGGACTGTTTGTAAGAACTTTCTGGGTATTTAGTCATTCATGCCATTATAATGCATAGTATAATTGATCGAGTTGCCAGTCTATGAAGTAAATTTTGGGGGTTTCATTACATTTTATCTAGTTTCTTAGGTGGTGCCCATCCTCTGAGCTTTACAGAGCCAATCAGGATCATTCTTCTTGCACTACATGGAGAGTTTCAGGAGGCACCAAGGTGTATGTGTGTAGATTTGTCAGTATGGTAATGTTAATGTCCTTGAGTGTTTCCAGAGGAGGGCAACAAAGCTGGTGAAAGGGCTGGAAGGAACATCCTGCCAGGAGCAGCTAAAGACTTTGGGCTTTCTAGCTTGGAGAAAAGGAAGCTGGGGAGTGACCTCATTGCTTTCTACAACTTCCTGAAGAGGGGAAGGGGAGAGTGAGGTGCTGATCTGTTCTACTGTGTATCCAGTGTCAGGACACACTGGGATGATTCAAAGCTCTGTTAGGGGATGGACATGAGGAAGCATTTATTTACTGAGAGGATGGTCAAACACTGGAACAGGCTTCCTAGAGAGGTAGTTCATGCTGCAAGTCTGTCAGTGTTTAAAAGGCATTTGGACAATGCCCTTAACAACATGCTGTAACTTTTGGTCAGCCCTAAATTGCTCAGGCAGTTGGACTAGATGGTCATTGTAGGTCCCTTGCAACTGAAATATTCCATTCTATTCTAAGCAGAGGAGGATTTATAACTGTCAACATATAAAGTGGCAACATAAAAAATGTTTATCATACTGGTTTTGTTGATGCAGTCGAGATCCAGTTAATCAGTGCATAAGTGGTTTACAGAAAGAGCAAAAATACAAGACCTAACTGTTATAGTTACTTGCCCAGTGTCTTGTGGTCAGCAGAGTTCACATTACAGTTCTGGTTGGTACAGATACCTGAATTTTAGCCTTGACAGTCAAGGACGTGACACCTTATCCTATGGCTGCTGTGATTACCTCTAGAACTCTTGGGACACATACATGATCTAGAAAATTAGCACGATGTCATAGTTTCAGCTAGGATAGAGTTAGTTTTCCTCTCAGTAGCTGATGTGCTTTGGATTTCATATGTGAAGAACATTGATAAACACACTGATGTTGTTAGTTGTTGCTAAAGAGATCAAAGTCACTGTCTGTCTTTCCAGGTTTCACTAATGTGCAGGTACAGGAAGCTGAGAGGGGTATAGCCAGAATAGTTGACCCAAACTAGCCAAAGAGAGTGTTCCATGTCATAAACGTCACTTTCAGTACTTAAGTCGGGAGGTGAGCCAGTGAGCTTTCTTTTTTTTTCCTCTCTCGCTGTTTGGAATCATTCTGGAATAATTTATAGTTTTTCTTTTTGTTCTGTGATTGCTGCTCGCGACAGGCTGTATCAGTCATCGGGTCGTTGGGTAGTGAGAAATTGTGCATTATTCATTGTTTTATTTGTTTGGTTGGGTTTTTTTTTTCTGTTGGTTTTAATTATTATTCTTATTCTTATTTTTTTCCCAATAGTATTACTATCATTATTATATGTGCATATATCATTATCTTTTCTTTTGCTATGCTAGTAAACTACCTTTATCTCAACCCATGAGTTTTCTTTTCTTCCCAATTCTCTCCTCCATTCTCTGGGGAGGGTGATTGAGCAGCTGTGTGGTACTTGATTGCTGACTGTAGCTAAATCATGACACACGGGTTGCCATGTCTGAGTTTTTCTCCGCTTACCATATGATACAAAGATAGCACCAAGATTTTACAAAATAGTTCAGGATATGTCATTATGTAAGTCATAGAATCCTAGAATAGTTTGGGTTGGAAGGGACTTTTAAAGATCATCTAGTCCAACACCCCTGCAAGGAGCAGGGACATCTCCAACTAGATCAGGTTGCTCAGAGCCCCGTCCAATCTAGCCTTGAAGGCTTTCCAAGGATGGGATACCTACCACCTCTCTGGGCAACCTATTCTAGTGCTCCACCACACTCATTGCAAAAAATATTTTCCTTATGTCCAGTCTGAATCTACCTCCCTCTAGTTTAAAACCATTACCGCTTGTCCTTCTGCAAAAGGCCCTGGTAAAAAGGGCCATCTTTCTTGTGAGCCCACTTTAAGTATTGAAAGGCTGCTATGGGTCTCCCAAGAGCCTTCTCTTCTCCAGGCTAAAAAACTCCAACTGTCTCAGCCTTTCTTCATAGGAGAGGTGCTCCAGCCCTCTGATCATCTTCATGGCACTCCTCTGGACCCTCTCCAACAGGTCCACACTGTTCTTATGTTGGGGCCTCCAGAGCTGGACACAGCTTGCAAGATAACGGGAAGACTCTAGTCCTATGGTTTACAATTATTATTATTATTATTATATACATTATCATTATCATTATATACATTATCATTATCATTATATACATATATTAGTAGTATTATTATATCTTCCTTTTCTATCCTAGTAAACTGTTATCTCAATCCATGAGTTTTCCTTTCCTTCCAATTCTCTCCTTTATTCCCCCAGGGAGGGTGAGTGAGAGGCTGTGTGGTACTTGGCTGCTGACTGTGGTTAAATTATGACAGAGATACAGTAAGAGTAGCAATGCATGTAAGAAATGTTATAGTTGGTTATTAAGAATTAAAAGTTACTAAATATTAAGTTATTTTAAAATTATTTTATAGTAACCTCTACCAAGTTTTGGTTTTGTTTTTCTTTTTTTATTTTTTGCTTGCTGAGACCATCATTACTTGCCTTTCATTTGACTAATAATCTCATGCCATATCTAGTAACATGCTACTAGTCTTTGTTTCTAGGATTTCTGGTTTGACCTACAGTATTTGCAAGCTTTAGTAAAAAATGAACTAGTTTCATGCTGAATCAGATTCCAAGGTCACAAATCATGAGTGTATCTGATGCCACAGTCATTACTTTAACTTAGATAATGCCTATGTGTCCTAGGAACTCTTGTAGTCCTTAAAGACAGAAAAAGAGTGTTAGCTGCTAAGTGATCTAAAGCTTGAATTAATTTGGCCTCTGGTATTGTAATTGAAGAATTTTTTTCCTAAAATACCACTCTCCTGTTTTCTTTTTTAAAAATCTTTTTTTTTTTAGAAATGTTACTATTTATGACGACAATGATTAAAAAAGTGCTCAAAGGAAAGAGCTGGCCGCTTTTCAACATGCTGGCATCTGCCACTTTTCATCTAGAATATTTGCTGACATACTTCACTCTCAAATATAGGGCTTACATATGGAGTTTTGGTTTTTTTTCATAGTGCAGCAATATGTTTAGTTTTTTGTTTCAGCTAATGCAGTTGATGATGATATCTTACACATAGGTGCACTATGAACCCTGTGATAGCATGATTTCCTGAAAACATATGTAATGCTTATTTTCACTCAGTCATCAGTAACTGTTTTGGGAATCTCAACCCAAGTCTGTATAGGTGCATAAGAGCCTAACACATAGTGAGATTTGTAAAAGTTGCTGAAATAGCCTAAATATGTGTAGCTGCACCTGAAATCTGCTAATATCTACTGTAGTAATCTCCCATGTATACAAATTTCAGTGTTTGCATTACTTTCTATAATCTGAATATGGTTGTTTTCATATCGCTTTCCTGTCCCTGTTTGACAAATCCTGACTTTTAGCTGTTATTATTATTTGATTGAAGGTCATTAGATATTTTCTGGTTTTACCTCCCTAATACATTAACAAGTAAACAGAACTAGAAAAGTGCTCTGATTCTCAATTCCTCATCATAAGCAAAAAAATAGAATATTTCAGAAGATTAAATGCAGTTTTTCTTGAGAGTTTCACTTTAACTCATACACTTTCCTCATGTTACCTTCAGGAGGGTCCCAATAGGTGATTTTCTGAGTGATGCAAGAGACTTAAAAACCTGATTAGACAAAGTGTGTGTTAAACAAAATATAAAATGTTTCTTGAGCATTACTTGAGATACCAGAAGCATTTTCATACAAGTTAGAGATGCTTAAGACAACACTTTGGTCTTGCAGGCATTCCTGTAATCTCTTCCTCACTTCGAAATATGTTTGTAATCAAGTGGATTTATTACTTTTTGTACCTTTCCTTACATTCTTTGGACAAAATTTTCAAGGTGTATAGATAACCTAGCAGAAATTATAGAATCATGGAATCATAGAATGGTTAGGGTTGGAAGGGACCTTCAAAGGTCATCTAGTCCTACCCCCCTGCAAGGAGCAGGGACATCCCCGACTAGATCAGGTTGCTCAGAGCCTCATCCAACCTGGCCTTGAATGTTTCCAGGGATGGGGCAAAAATAGATAAAATACATGATTTTTTTTTTTTATTGTTGTGAAATGAGCTTTGTATTCTATCCCAAATCCATTTTAAGCTTCTGTGCAGATGAAGTGGGGGGAAAGGAAAGGTGGAACAAAACAGAGGAAGGAAGATTAGATCTCTGTTCCCTGTGGTGATTGCTTAGTTTGTATATGTGTATGTGTAACTCTTGATGCCTTACTTTAGAGAGGATGCAAAACCTAAAAGCCTAAAATCTCCTCAGAGCAAATAAGTTTCACTTCATGCATTTTCAGATAGTAACTTCAGGATATTTTGAAATAATCAGAAATTGACCAGTCCCAAGATACGACTCCAGGCATTGTCCCTCTTTCAGACTTATAAAGCAACTACATCACTGCTAAAAATGTCTCCCGTGTCTTCACTGACATTATTCAAAATCTGAGAGTGAGAAAAAATTGCTTTCAAATATCTCACAAGGTAATTAAACTATTATTAGATACATTTAATCACTTCCAGTTGCCAGCACCATTGAAATAGTCTATTACCCTAGTTATCTATCTAGTTTATATACTCCCAAAATTACTCTGGGATGTTATCTACTTGAGCATTCTGTTGCTCATTTCGCTCAGGGGAAATGGAGAATACAGTGTTCTCCACTTCCTTATCTTTCCATTAGTTTCCTGCTGACTACAATCTTATATATGGCATGAGTGTTATTAAAGCTACATAGTCCGTGCATTTCATTTCTTAAGAATATATAATAATGTCTCAATCAACATTTCATGCTTTTCAAATGAGCTATAGTAACTTCAGCTGTCTTTCAGTGTAGCATGCTCTATCTCAAATAAATAGTTGCAAATAATCCAGAATAGATTGAGAGTATTGTTTAGTTTACAGATAGTTGTCAGAGACTCATTAGTCCCTTGCAGAACTTATAAAGAACTTAGGGAGTTGTGTTACTGTGTACTGGGGGAATCATATTTAGGAAATTGCACACATAACTGAGTTACCTGTCTTGAATTATCCCTTTTTTGAATGTGCGTAGTTTTCTTAAAACCGTCCTGGTGCAAAACCATTTTTGAGCAAGAAAAATGGTACTAGATGATCTTATTTTAAAAAAATAAAGAAGGTTTGAACCAATTTTTTTTTCCCCATGTGATTTTTTTGAATTGTATGCATTGTCTTAATTACTGTAAGTCACGTTCATATATGGCAGAGAACTTAGAACCTTAGAATTAATTATACTGTTGTACATATTCCTTCCTTTCATACTCAAAGTCATTCTTTTAGCTTCTTTCTTTCCATTTACTTTTCAAACACAGTAAGAATCATATTGTGCCATCTGAATGCCATTAGATTATGTCACAACTAGAGAAAGCATGCTACAGTATATTTAAAATTATACATCTGCACTACCTTGACATACTTTACAAACAATAATGAAAAAAATTATGTATATATATGTTTACTAGAATAAGTGAAAAAAGGGTAACAGAAATTATTTTCAGGTTTTCATATTTACTACTGGAAACTAAAAAATATTTCAAAATAATGTTTTAATTTTAGGGTCTATTTTATATGTATATTATTTTACAGTATTTCAAGATACATAGCATCAATATAATAATATGCTGACATATTATGTTTAAAAAACATTTAAGTGTATCCCTGGAAAGGAGAAATCTGGTTGCCTACCAACTTAACAGATTTGGTAGAAGATAACTTTATTTATTTTCATTTTGTTCTGTATAGCATTTAGACTGTGAATAATTTATGCATTGTTTTGTTTTTCATTATTTTTGTTTAAACATTTGGTCTTATTTTTCATCACTCTGATGTGTGAACTAAGAAGAAAGTGTGACTAAATTTGAATCCCAGAATTATACCAGTCCATTGCCCTTAAAAGAAAATCTTTATCTTGCAGGTATCATTGACTGTGTACATAAGCTCCTTGATGAAAATAAAAATGCTTTCTCTTACAAGTTATTTTAAAGTAACTTTCTAATCATCATTCACAAACACTCCCATTTACTGAGGTGAAGGAAATTTAGAGATGCACTCTTTTTGGAAAACAACATATATGCATGCACTATAATTTAAAACAAACAAACAAACAAAAAACTCAACACTTCAAAATCCTTCCCAACTGTCATATCTGACAGGGTGCAAATGAAGATTGGAACAAAGTTTATTTGTTTGCTTTCCCCTGGTGACAGATATACCCTTGAAGGGGAAGAATTGAGAAACTATGTACTGAAGGCTCACTAATATTCTTGTGGCTGCAGAAAACCAAGTGTGTTATAGACATTTGAGCAGTCTTTCCTTCCATTTGAGGCTTTACCCTGATCACTGATCTGGAGATTTGTCTGAATATAGTAATGGTCTATTACACATATACATGGTACATTAAGGCTTATGCTATGAAAATGCTGCACTGAACCATCAAATACGGTAATATTTGAGAGGGCATCTCTCTTATACAATACTATGTAAGACTGACCTCTGCAATTATATTGAGAATCTAACCTTGTGGAAGAGAGCATCTTTATATGCACGTGTACAGAAAACCAACATAAAAGAATAGATTTCAGGATCCAGGGCTATTGTCTCGTGAAAGACAGCCCGAAGTGCTGCAGTCGCATAAGGAAGCACAAGGTTAATTTTTTGTTCATTTCCAGAAAGAAGAATACGGAGCTGTAGCAAGGCACACACTGATCTTTTATTGCTACAATTGGAGGAAATGTTTATTTCAGAACATTTTTTCCCTGTTAACCTATTTGACAAATGAAATACATTATTCTTAAAGCATGAATTCAGAAGAGATGAAGTTAAAAATACAGTTACTTGGGGGAGAAAAAAACCCTAAACACCAAAACCAGAAAGGCACATTAAATACAAAATTGGGTGGAGAAAAGTGGGAGTTTGAAGTTTCCTGACAAAAATGTTTAGAAGATGACTTCAGGAATTTTCAGAAATTGAAAATCTTGTAATCTTGCTGTTGATATTTAACCCCCCCCCCAAAAAAAGTGTGAGAGTTCTTAGATCTTTATATTGGTAATTAATTAAACCACAAAGATACACAGTTTCTTTCATTTCTGAGCTAATGTCACAAATGATGTAAAAAAGAATATTCAGTGCTTGAAAAAAACAAGAGTTGAAGAATGGGTTTGTGAATCTTCATAAACTCATAAGGATCTAATAAATTAACAAGCACCTAAATAAAAAGCGGGAATTCTATAAATGTTCAGGAGTCAAAAGCTAATATTGCCTTTTGGCATCAATTGTTTTGTTTGTTTGTTTGGTTTTTTTAAAGGCATACCAATAGACTTTTACAAGATACTAGTGGCTTTATATTAATCATCATACTCTGGCAAGAAAAAAAGCAGATAGGCTGGCAATCTGATTCTAGTCACAATGACCTTTGCATTACTCGGGATAGTTAAGCTGGAACACAGACATTACTCACTTCAAATAAGAATACCTTGTGAAACTTAATTTTGGTTATTTTTAATGACAGTTGAGAAAGTAAACAATAAATCATCAGTTTATATTGGGCAATCTGCTTGATATTTATTGACATCACAAGTTCTCTTGTGCATCTTCAGAATAATGTAAGACAGTAGTGACTTGGTAAAATTTTAATCATTTTGCTGACAAATATTAATCAGGGTATTTTCTTTTTTTTCATAGTCTGAATTAAGTCAGGAATCAAAAACACTGGAGTTAAGAAAAGGGAAAATAAGAGGCTACAAGCTCCTTCTGAGCTTTCCTCCATTCCACAGTCCTTGATTTAAATAGGAATTAGATATCTTTATTAAGATCCCAGAGTAGGGAAATGAGACCCGCACTTTGACCCAGCTCTGATGTTGAAATCGTTGCAGAAGATAGAGAAGTGTTATAAAAGTCAGTTCAAAAAGAAGGATTTCTAGGCCAAGAAGTGTCTGAAAGTGTTCATTACCATCATTTTTTTTCAACTCTGACTACAGTGAAAACACGTAGACCATAAAGCATAAAACATGAACTATTAGTGGGTGTAGGGAAAGGCTGGACTGAACTTCTCTGAGGTACTGTATAGTGATCCTGAGGAGAGGGAGCAGACTGAAAAGCAAGCTTACAACTCTGGAATTCGGGAAACAAGTCTTTGGCTTCTTCAAAGATCAGCTTGGAGAGACCTCTAGGATAAAACTCTGGAGGGAAGATGGGCCCAAGAAAGCTGGCTAATATTCAAGGATCACATCCATGCTCAAGAAAGGTCTATCGCAATGAACAGGAAGCCAGGCAAAAATTCCAGGAAGCCTGTGCAGATGAACAAGGAGATGAAGGGATGCACCCACAAGTGCTGAAGGATCTGGTAGATGTCATTGTGAGGCCACTGTCAACTATATTGTGTCAATCATGGTCACTAGAAATGCCCAAAGACTGGAGGTAAATGTCACCTTCATCATCAAGAAGGTAAAAAAGAAGAATTGAGGGAACTACAAGTCAGTCAGCATCACCTGGATCCCAATGAAAGGTGATGCAATAGGTAGTCTTAGCACATGAACAGCAAGAAAATAATTAAGAGTAGTTAGCATGGCTTCACCAAGGGGAACTCATGTTTGACCAACTTCTGTGACAAAGTGACTGACCTGGTAGACAAGGGGAGAGTGGTCAATATTGTCTACCTGGACTTCAGTAAGGCCTTTGACATTCTGTCCCGTAAGATCCTGATAGACAAGCTGTTGAAGTATAGGCTGGCCGAGCAGACAGTGAAGTGCATTGAAAACTAGCTGAACAGCCAGGACCAGAGGCTGGTGATCAACGGCACAAAGTCTAGATGGAGACTAGTAACTAGCTGAGTACCCCAGGGGTTAATACTGGGTACAGTCCTGTTTAACATCTTCATTAATGATCTGGATGATGGGGCAGAGTGTAGCCTTAGCCAGTTTGCTGATGACACAAACCTGGGAGGAGTGGTGGATTGGCCAGTCATGTTGCTATCCGAAGGGACCTGGACAAGCTGGAGAAATGGGATGAATGGAGTGTCCTGAAGTTCAACAAAGGGAATTTCAACAAGTCCTGGACCTGAGGAGGAGTAACTCCATCACTATATGCCAGGGGTCACTCATCTGGAAAGCAGCTTGGCAGAGAGAAGGAGCTGGGGCTCCTGCTGGGCACCCAAATTGAACATGAGCCAGCAATGTGCCCTCACCACAAAGAGGGCTAATGCTATCCTGGGATGCATTAGACAAAGTAATGCCAGCAGATTGAGGGAGGTGTTCCTTCCCTTCTACTCAGCACTGGTGAGGTCACACCTAGAGTACTGTGTCCAGTTCTGGGCTCTTCAGTAGAGGAAGGACATGAACATACTGAAGCGAGTCCATCAAAGGGCCATGAAGGTCATGGACTGGAGCATCTCATATATGAGGAAAAGCTGAGAGAGCTGGGACTATTGAGCCTGAAGAAGAAAAGGCTCTGGGGGGATCTTATCAATGTATGTAAATACCTGAAGGGAGGGCACAAAGAGGACAGAGCCAGGCTCTTCTCTGAAGTGCCCAGTACAAGGATCAGAGGCAACAGGCATAAACTGAAACACAGGAGGTTCCCTCTGAACATCAGAAAACACTTTTATACTGAGAGTGACTGAGCACTGGCACAGGTTGCCCAGGGAGGTAGTGGACTCTCCCTCCTTGGAGGTATTCAAAAGACAGCTGGACACGATCCTGGGCAACCAGATCTAGGTGTCCCTGCCTGAGCAGGAGGGGTTGGACCAGACAACCTCCAGAGGTCCCTTTCAACATTAGTCATTTTGTGATTCTGTGATATCAATAGATATTAAGATTTTTCCTACAAATCCATATGCCAAAAAAGCATCCCAGATTTTATCTTATAGTTATTTTTTATTCTGCTTTTGTGTTGACTGTGTCAATATCTTACCTTGGGATGTGTGGGATATTTGGATATTTTATAGCTGTTTTTACTGTTGGAGCAAAAATAGCAGAGAAGGTGTAAAACTAGCTAAACTACTCACTGTCAAAACACTTTAGCATTATGAAATTCACTATTATATTTATTTAGAGCAGTAGTGGATATCTTGATAAACCAAATACTTGAAAATAATTACACTATTAAAATTACTTTGAGAATTTGTACCTTCTGCCTTTGCTAAGTATGAAGTTGGAGCATAAGAGAAATAGATCTATACTTTAGTATACCAAATTATTCTTGCATCCTACATAAAAATACTTTCTGTAAAGCTGATGGAATTTAAGATCCAACGTACATTCAGCCACTAGTGGGCATATAGGTCACTCATTTTCATATCTTATGAAAATAAGTTTCTATACTTTGAGGGTTATAATTTGAGCTTCGAAGATATGATTTGTATATTTGCTGTAGTCTGTGCATTTTTGAAATTTTGATGTATATTACACTTTTCCCATATAAAGAGCCATCAAAATGAGTGAATGTAGGCAAACAACTGGGGCAGAATTAAGGTTAACTGTGTGTTTCACTGTTATTTTTAAGCTGATCAGAAAAATAATGTTTCACTTTTTTTTTTTTTTTTACTTTTTTTTTGTCAACTAGAACTATTGGATGAGTGTGTTTAGACCTGTTTGGGATAAACTGAATAGGCTTTTATTATTTTGTTATCTTTTTTCATCCTGTCATTTACACCAGGTCAATATATTTTGTATACTTGTATTGTTGATGATAAGGTGAGCACCCAGCACAAGTGATAACTCATAGGTGCTGAGATTCACAGTTAAAAATGAATGATGTTTTATCCTTCACATAAACATATTTTCTTCATTATAATTACCTCATGACTCCAGAGCTCAAGTTTCTGTAAAAACCATGAAGAGTCATGTTAAAATTATAGAGTTGACAGTATTGTGCTAGTGTGAATCAGATTCTGAACTGTGTAGCGATAGTAAGTGAAGAATTCATAATGTTTTTCCTCTTTCATTGGTACTGACATGAACTGTATTATATATGTATTATATATGTAAGTTTATTTTACTTAAGTGATAGAATGAAATGCATGAGAAAGGAAATACTGAAGGCATTGGTAGATAGGGACTCTGTTTTATTAGCTGCTTTTTACAGATAATCTTCTTGGAAAGTATCAGTCAGCTGTCCTGAGTTTGATAAGGATTTTCTGTCTTGTATCAAATGATTGATATTATTGCACTGATACAGGATTTACAAATTTCCTCCATATCTTCCAGACATGCATACAACTTTAGTTCTACAGGGACATTTTTCTTTTCTGTGTCTACCTCGGCAACTGTATACAGACACAGACTCCTATGAACCATTCAAACAGGGATCAGCTCTCATGAAAGCTGAACAGCTACATACATGTGCACTTTTCTTCCCATCTTGCAATGTTGCTGCTGATCTGAAAGAGGAGCTAAGGGCTTGGGATCCTTCACAACCTTTATGTCTGCACAGCTTCTCCTTGTGTATAGACTATTGTCACTTGAAGAATTCCTCAGAACTACTTGGTGACCATAGAAGCTTGGAGCCTACTAAGTAGAAAACCACAATGCACTGCAACCCACTTAAATATGCCAGCAATTAATTTTCTCTAAATTTCATGTCAGAAGATTACTTATTTAGCCTTATATTCTCCCTTACTCTTCCTTTACTCCTCATTAACTTGTAAAATTTAATTTCAAAATGCTTTGCCTCTGAGTTCATGAGCTTTTCAAGAACTCTTAACATCTGATGGTGAGAAAATTGCTAATACTTGATCTAAGCACACTAACCATAGTATGCTCTGTTATCACCCAAGAAGAATCTCGGTACAACTCATTGAATCATAGAATAATTGGAGCTATAGTGAACAGTGGAAGCTGGCTCTTACTGAATACAAAAAAAACCCCCTCTTAAAATTCCTACATAACATAAATTTATATCATAGCCTGGTGAGTAACTATACATCACTTCAGCTTTCATTTTACTAGCATGAAAAAGATAAGTTGTCTTAATGTCTTTTTTTTTTTTCTCTAGTAAACCTAGAAATTCTTCTTCACACCAACCTGGTTTAGATAAATCTTGTTTTTTTAAATATATATCAGACATCTATAAATGACTCTTCATGAGATATTTGCAGTGCTTTGTACATAAGTCCACCTAGTTCCCTGTTTCTGAAAACTTATCGTAGAATCATAGAGTAGTTAGGATTGGAAAGGACCTTTAAAGGTCATCTAGTACAACCCCCCTGCAAGGAGCAGGGACATTTCCAACTAGATCAGGTTGCTCAGAGCCTCATCCAACCTGGCCTGGAATGTCTCCAGGGATGGGCCATCTACCACCTCTCTGGGCAACCTGTTCCAGTGTTCTACAACCCTCATTGTAAAAAAAAAAAAATATTCCTTAATTCTCATCTAAATTTACCCTCTTTTAGTTAAACCGTTGCTCCTTGTCGTGTCATAACAGGCCCTGCTGAAAGGTTTGTCCCTATCTTTCTCGTAAGCCCCCTTTTATTATTGGATAGCCACAATAGGGTCTCCCCAGAGCCTTCTCTTCTCCAGGCTGAACAGCCCCAACTCAGCCTTTTTTCATAGGTTCCAGCCCTCTGATCATTTTTGTGGCCCTCCTCTGGGACTGCTGCAACAGGTCCATGACTTTCCTGTCTTGAGGACTCCAGAGCTGGATGCAGTACTCCAGGTGGGGTCTCACTAGAGCGGAGCACAGAGGGAGAATCACCTCCCTCAACCTACTGGCCACACTTCTTTAGATGCAGCCCAGGATACGGTTGGCGTTCTGGACTGCAAGCACATGTTGCCAGCTCATATCCCACTTTTCATCCACCAGTACTCCCAAGTCCTTCTCCTCAGGGCTGCTCTCAATCTACTCATCCTCCAGCCTGTATCGATACTGGGGGTGAACCAACTCAGGTGCAGGAATTCACACTTGGCTTTGTTGAACCTCATGAAGTTCACATAGGCTCACCTCTGCAGCCTGACAAGGTCCCTCTAGATGGCATCTCATCCCTCAGGTGTGTCAACTGCACCACTCAGCTTAGTGTCATCTGCAAAGTTGCTGAGGGTGTGGTTGATCCCACTGTCTGTGTGATTGCTGAAGATATTAAACAGTATTTGTGCAACCCCTGAGGGACATCACTTGTCACTGATCGCCATCTGGACATTGAGCTGTAGACTACTACACTGTGAATGCGACCATCCAACCAATTTCTTATCCACTGACTAGTCCATCCATCAAATCCATATCTCTCCAAGACACACAGATTTGAGAGAAAGATATTGTGGAGGACCATGTCAAAGGCCTTATAGAATTCTAGATAGACAACATCTGTAGCTCTTCCCTTGTCCACTGATGTAGTCACTCCATCACAGAAGGCCACTAGGTTGGTAAGGCAGGACTTGCCCTTGGTGGAGCCATGCTGGCTGTCTTGAATCACCTCTCTGTCCTCTATGTACCTTAGTATAGCTTCTAGAATGAGTTCTTGCATGTGAGAAACTAATTTGATTTTTTTTCAGTCCAGTCATAATGATCACCTGCAACAGTAGGATCAACCAATATAGCCTCTCTCATCTTAGGACAAACATTCTTCCTGTTTTTCTCTAAATGCATGAAATTACAGCTTGTACATTTAGATTTCCCTTCTTTTATGTTTGGTTGTTGTTTTTTTTTAATCTACAAAGTCATCTAATTATTCTTCAATGACTATAACACACTCTTCAGTAGTGATACTGTATGTGACATTTTCATTGCCAAAATTCCTTATACTAAAGTCACCAGTGAAAATAATTAATAAAGTCAGTATCAGAATCAGTTATTAAAGAATGTCTTTGGTGTTCTTTTCCTGATAACCTACTTTTCAAATTAATTCCTTTTTTTTGGTTCTTTGTTTTTTTGTTGTTGTTGTTGCTGTTTTTCTGTTTGTTTTCTGCTAGTCAATTCTTTATTCATTTTACACCCCCTGTCTAAGACCCGATCTTTTCTATATTAAATACTAATTTCTCGTGAGGTATTTATATCAGAGGTTCTGCCTAAATTTAGATGAATTAGCATGGATGCATTACATTTGTCTGAGAAGTGTGATAAAGCAACAAAGGAATTCTCATGTTTGATAAAACCATGGTGATTTTAGTGCACTTCTTCCATGTACAATTGCCTTTTCCTTGTAATTTCATTTTTGAGTTGTTTCTGAACAGCAGTCAGACTAATGGGTTTGTACTAGCTGAGGCATTTTGCTTTCCTTTTTACCCTCTATACATACTTCAGGCAGTAAGAATAGTAGTAGGTTTTCTGTTTGGTAGTAGGTTACAACCTCTATATTGCATGATTAATTAAACATTTGCTTTCAGGATTCTATAAATATCCCTTTTGCAGATTTTACTGCCCTTCAGTTTTATCAAATTAAAGTAGCTTCTACATTTAATGCAGTCATTTCCAATACCCTATCTTTGGATAATTAATTTTCTGCTACTTTATATTCTTTAGAAAAGTGCAGTTCAAATATGTTTATGGACATTTGTATTTCTGACTTTGATTTATTAAACTCATTGATCTTTTATCCATATTTTTATAGATATTTTCACGTACTCTTAAATTCTCTTTTTTTTTCTGCTTTCTTATCCAAGCAGACTGTCAGCCTTCTGATTTTCTCTTTTCTTTGTGAGGACTCCAGATACTGCACTTTTATTTAAAGTCAGTGCTTTCACCTCCACATTCAAATCTTCTGTCAACTTTATTAACTATCATCTTCCTAATTTTTCTGTCTGACATTCTAAACTCCAGTTCCTTAGGTTTTGATCTGTTTCTATCGTGGGTGCCAATTTGAAATTAAATTAATCTCATCTCAGGATTTCTCAACCAAATATTTTATGTTTTTTTCACAGTATCTTCACTGTTTACCAGAACGGCAGAAATGACTAATTTATTTAGGAATTTACTACATATCCACGCATGCCTGAGACTTACCATTATGGATTGATACGGATTGGAAGATAAGTGCTTAGAAGTAGGTAATTCTAAAAGTAACACTACTTTACATATCTCACATATCTCACATAATATTACAAAAATAAACCATTCTCCAACCCTGATGCAGGAGAATTATTAACACATCCCCAGGAAGTCTTCCCAGGAAGTGATTTTTTTTTACTTACAGGAATTGTTATCTTTATTTAATTAGTCATCTTTTTTATGAGTACACAGTACTATACTGTCATCTTTGATCTTAATTTCATCCTTTCTAAACAGTAAATTATTTCAGCCAGCTATATTCCAGTTAAAAATTATCTTGTTTTGCATTTCTATTATTCTTAAAATTCACAGTTTAATATCTTTCACAACAATTTCTGAAAGCAGTTGTTTACCAATGCCTAACTCTTTGTATTAGCAAACAGCTGTTTGAATTGTTTCACTTTGGCCTCATCTTTGCTTTCAGCTGGAGGTACAGTTAATTTACTGCCCAAAATTTCTTACAGAGCTATGCTTGCAAAAACAGGAGGCCTATCTTTTCTCTTAGTGTTTCTTTCTCCATTGCCACATTCTTTTTAAAGGGATTTCTCTTCTGCTGTGCACCTTTGAAATTTGTCTCAATTTTTGAGTTAGGATGCTATCCTAGAGTTATCCAATCAATAATTAGGTACATTTTTCAAAATCTTCCCCCACCCCCAGATGCAACCCCACAAAGCTATGGTTTCTTTTTAATTCATTTGACATCCAGACCGTATTTAGCATCTCTCTCTCAGTTCATTCACAAAATTTCACCTGAGAAGTAGCATATTCTTCAGCTGCAACTTTGGTTCTTCAGTTATATGTTTTGTGAAGTTTATCAAGTAGTAATTCCTGCAGCTTACACGATCCACTTCAAGCTAATGTATTTATAATTTTATGATATCTGAAGTACTTATGGTCTTCTTTCTTATTGCTATAGACACAGAGTTCCTTATCCATATCAAGCTATGAAATTAAAAACACCGAAAAAAAATAACCAACCATCCAATCACATATTTTCCTGTAACTACATCTTCCTTGGAAATATACACACAGTTGTGTAAACATGAAATATGAGAAAAGGTTCAGGATTTAAATTTTCATTTATAATTCTTCTATTTTTTGCTGAACATTACCTTACCAGTTAGAAGTCTTTCTTATTAAGTTATCATCACTGAAGTTGTCTCTGAAGATATAAATGTACCAAGCTTACCAGTTTCAAAATATAGGATAAGTATTTATAATAAGCATCTTTTTAAAAAAGCAGGCTGTTAATATGTAACGTCTGCCATGTTGCTGTCTTGAGTTTCTTACTTGACTTCAGAAAAACAGAGTTCTTTCAAGATTTGAAAATTTGTTAAAAAAATTTACCAAAATCTATTTCTTTACAGTGATCATGGTTCCTCAACCTTATTAGATAATTATGACTATCATGTCTCAGTAGAGCAGAGAAGATTATTGCTACTGCAATAAGTGATTTATTAGTTATCATTTCTAAGGTACATGAATAGTTAGAGAGTGGGATAGAGTGCACCCTTAGCAAGTTCACTGACAACACCAAGCTGTGTGATGCCATCGACACGTTGGAGCAAAGGGATGCCATCCAGAGGGATCTTGACAGGCTGGAGAGGTGGGCCTGTGCAAATCTCATGAAGTTCAAGCAGGCCAAGTGCAAGGTCCTGCACATGAGTTGGAGAAATCCCAGGCACAAATACAGGCTGGGCAGAGAACGGATTAAAAGCATCCATGAGGAGAAGGACTTGGGAGTGTTGGTGGATGAGAAGCTCAACATGAGCCGGCAATGTGCGCTTGCAGCCCAGAAAGCCAGCCGTATCCTGGTTTGCAGGTTTGCATCAAAAGGAGCATGGCCAGCGGTTTGAGGAAGGTGATTCTGCCCCTCTACTCTGTTCTGCTGAGACCTCATCTGGAGTACTGCGTCCAGCTCTGGAGCCCCCAACATAAGAAGGACATGGACTGCTTGGAGAGAGTCCAGAGGAGGGCCATGAAGATGATCAGAGGGCTGGAGCACCTCTCCTATGAAGAAAGGCTGAGAGAGTTGGGGCTAATTAAGCCTGGAGAAGTGAAGGCTCCAGGGAGACCTTATTGTGGCCTTCCAATATCTAAAGGGGGCCTACGGGAAAGATGGGCAGAAACTCTTCATCAGGGCCTGTTGCAATAGGACAAGGTGTAATGGTTTTAAAATAGAGGGAGGTAGATTTAGACTAGATATAAGGAATATATTTTTTACAATGAGGGTGGTGGAACACTGGAACAAGTTGCCCAGAGAGGCGGTAGATTCCTCATCCATGGAAAGCCTTCAAGGCTAGATTGGACGGGGCTCTGAGCAACCTGATCTAGTTGGAGATGTCCCTTTTCCTTGCAGGGAGGTTGGACTAGATGACTTTTAAATGTCCCTTCCAACCCTAACTATTCTATGATTCTATGATTCTACTTTTTACACCTGCAGTGAGAATAGCAGATCTTTTCAAGATGCCTTTAGCACAATTGTAAAAGGTCTGTAACAAGGAATTGATTTCTTAATAAGTTGTTATAGCAGTAACTTTATAATTGTGTCAGTAAGTACAGTGTAAAATGAATCCTTATAGTGTGCAACTAATATACCCACTCTCTGCATTGTATTTTCACAGAGGGCTATGTAGAAGAGGTTTTTTTTGACTAGGGAATAAAAACCATAACCCTGAGTAAAGCAGCCTTGTCCTCCTACTTGTTAATCTGAATCAATGTAGCTGGTATTAACGTCCTTGTAATATAAGGACTTGATCTTCCTAGGTACTTGTGATGTAGAATCATGTCAATAGTCTCTGTGGAAATCTCTACATGTGCAAAAAAAAATACAGCAGAATTTGCTTTGTGCAGTATGATACTTATTTTGCACAACAACTGGCATTTCTGTAAGACTGAAATGCCACCTGTCATTTAACTAGAAGTTTTAACTGTAGTGGTTTTGCAATGTCAAGTTAGTTATCTGGTTGCACTCCTTCAATTTGTCTTCATATAGTCTTCTGTTATCAGTAGAATGTGAGTAGAAGAGAAGCTTTCTTTATTGGTCTTCAATATATTGATACTAGAAAAGCAGATTTGATCTTAATCCTGTTATCCAAGAGACCGCACTTAATTTGTCTTCCCTGTGAAACTGATCCTTACTGTGAACATTTCCTAAATCAAGGGAAAATTTCCAAAGGATCCATGTGATCTGATTTAGTGTTTGAGATTCATGAGCTTAAGCAGCACTACTTTTACTTATTTTAAAGTAAATATATAAAAAAAACCCCAAGTGTCAACTTAGTATGTTTGTTCATAAATCATGGAAGTATTAAGGTTTTTATATCTTTTATCATTACCTTTTGTCTCTAATATACTGGGTAGTTACAAATGGACAGTTTTGTGTCTCAAAAAAAATGGTATCAAGACACAAAAACTTTATAATGTATTGCACTACTAATGGTTTTCTGTGTGCAGATCATATATAATGTACTAATATAGTTACACCCTCCTCTAGTTCTGTTATCTAACCACTTATTTCGCTATATAGACTGAAGAATTCCTCACATCTTTACTTTATTTGATGGTGCTTTATTACACAAACATTATTGGAACTGTATTGAAAGTATCATTACACAAGTTTTCTATGTAGGAAGAGAATTATTCTCTTTGTAAGCAAGCTGTTCACTCAGTTCTTATTCCAAGTTTTTAATTAGATAGTAGGCAATAAAATATTTGTTATAGTCCACTCTACAACCTGTGCCAAAGTCTATACTGCTGGCCTCTCTGTGAACTGGCATTAAACCATCTTGGCCTGCCTAGTCAAACCTATAAAGTTATCAAGTTTCAAATAAAATTTAAGTTTGTGTTAAGATCCTGCTCCTGCATACAGTAAGTATATCTGGTGAGTTCTGTGTGCATGAAGAGTAATGTGTACTCTGAAGTCAGTGTTCAAATACATGCATTTTAATACATGCTCAAACTTTGCTAGTAGCTGAGTGCAATGAACTACAAATTCTGATGTAAAAGATCTGCATTGTATTTCAGTTCTCTTCAGTTGCTATTGCTTGCAATGGGACTCCACTTTTGGCCTGTATCTCTTAGCCACTCTTAAGCTATTGATTGGATAAGCCTAGCATCCTAACTCAAAAATTGAGATAAGGTGGATTCCTCTCCTATTTTCCTGAAAATAAAAGTTGTCTCAATGCATTCTAGTAATGCCCAACAGTTTCAAACACAGATGTTCTATTCTGCAAGTTAGAAGCTTTACAGTGTGATATTTTGGTTTTTTCTGTTGCTCATATTTACTTATTTTGGAAGGGAGGAGAATAGAGTTACAAGTTGAGATCAAACACAACTTTTCTGCTCAGACAGACAGTCATAGTTATTACATAGAATGGCTTCCTAGTAGATGGCAAGGACCAAGTCTACAACCTCTGGATTTAAATTCAAGCAAGATTCATCAGCTCAGTTGTCCTGTGAAATTGCTGTTGGTACTGTAGGATGCTCACTGGGGTCAAAGTACCAGGCTCTGCCCATGTGGTTCATGCATCCAGTAGGGCTGGGAACCTTGATCTTGTACTTTGAGGTAGCATGCAGCTCAAATTGTTCTAGAAATATCCACTTGTGCATAAGTGTGCAATGAAGCATTCAACATACCCTGTAGTTGTAGGCTTGAACATACTGTGTCTTTGAGAAGGCTATACAATAAACAAAAAATACTCATTATACAGTGAAGAACAGGCTATGTCCAGATAATCATTGAGATTAAGCATTAATGACCCTACAATAGCTAAAGAGCAAATGTTAACACTATTTTCTCTATTTTAAAATATCTTTTTAATATACCCTTGATATACTTGACTCAATCTAATGTTATGTTTGATAAATCAAAATGTGATCTAATTTCATATCTAATGAGAACTTAGTATCTGTAATTTTACTTAATGCTTCAGGAAATACTAACTTCTACTTTTCCCTACTTTATTAAAAACCCATTTATTTGGAGATATTAAGTTGCACTGAAAAATTACCAGACATTTTCTCATATCGTTGAAGGTCAAAGCATCTAAAGTAGTAAAGGCATCTTAAGAAACAGACTGCTGACCAAATTTAGGAAAATACAAGCTATTAATTCAAAAGTTCATTATAGTTTGCTAATTTAGACAGAAAGACTAAAAAGAACAAAGGAAGTCCTACCTGAGATACTTGGTCACCTGCTGTGTTTTGGTTCTCCTGCCTCATTTATCACTACCAGCAGAAACTTTTATTTTAATTAGAATATTTTTCTTCAGTCCTCTCTGTCTCAAGTTTCCCTGTCTGTGTTGAGGATGACTTTCTTAACCACTTACTTTTAGATACCTCAATGTGGGGAGATAGAGCAGTGAACATCAACACTGTCTTTGGGGAAGATACTATACTATTATTTATGCAGAAATAGGATGACACTGGGTGGAAGATAAATTATACTTTAGAGCAATAATGCCTTCAAGAAGCATCTGAGATAAATTGTAATTTTAAAACTCCTAAACAGGGAGTATAGCCTTGTGTTCAGGATACCCTGATCTTAGACCAGTGTGTAGAATAACATTATTTTAACTGTGTTTTGCATAGCAGATCAAACTCACTACAACCTGCATGCTGAGTGTAGAGACAAGTTTCTATAAATGCTTGGGTCTGAAGATCTAGGTAAGTGATTTATATAAAAATAATTATTACTCCAAATGGAAATTTTATTTTGAAATCATATTTCAAAATGGTGATCAGTCTTCTGCTTTGAACTGAGGATATAGATTAATGATGGTCTTCTCTGAAATTCAGTAAAGTAAAATAATCTGTAATTCAGAGCAAGCATTTGGAATAAGTGATTTTAGAATACCTCCATTATTTTCTGTTTCTGGTAACCTCTCTGGCTAAAATTAGGGCTGCCAAAAGGGTTGTCCCCCTACACAATGATGAAAACTACATATAGGTCTAAGATGATAAAACATCCTTTTTACCCAGAAAAGACTGAGTTCACCCTCCACTTCTCTGTTACTCTCTTGATTTAAGAAATATTATAGATTTCATAATATTTTCTCACAGTTTTCTGTCACTTACTTCAAAGTAAGGTATGTCTATATCAATTTATATGATTTGATCTTCATGAAGAAAAATTTAGACTTGGGAAAATGCTTTGAATTCTTTTGCTGTGTAGCTGTGTAGAATTACAGGAGACTTGCAGGAGCCCAAAAAGTCCAGTTTGTTTTTCTTTTCTTTTGTACTTAGTGTGGTGTACCCTCACTATGCTATTAAATGTAGACTTTTATAAGCTTCAGAGGACGTGATTTTTTACTTCCTGTGTCCAAGGCTGTCTGATTCTCAGAAGTTTCCTTTTGCTCTACTGGACTGAGCTGCTCTAAAGATTCTGGCAATTTAACTGTTCAGTGATTTCATATTGTCTATCCTTTTATTAATTTTTATTGTCATTATAGCCAGTATCAGTACAAAAAAAGAGATGAGATTGGGAGCCAGAATTGCCACAGATAATATTTGAGTTCCATCAAGAACAATGTTAATTAAAAACAGCAGGAATTTTGAAAGGTATGCTGTCTTTAGGATGCCAAGAAGTAGACTTTAACTTAAATTCCCTTTGAGCTGGAGTATGCTCATAACTGGCAACGAAGGAGACAACAAAGGAGAAACCAGGGTAAAGATTTTACTTCCTTCCTACTTCACCCTGTCTCCATTGTGTTCCAGGACAGTCGTATGCATGAGGGATCACTTACTGCTCCTTCACTTGTGTGTCATAGGACATATTAAACAAAGTGGCAGGAAAGATACAAGAAGGAAATAGCTCCATCATTATTTTACACCAATACATGGAATAAACCAGAGGAATACCAAAGGAGATGTTCACCATTCACAGTAAGTCATGTGGTCCTGCTTAGTGTGAATAGAAATGAAAAGAGATGTTTCTAGTGAAACAAGGAACAATTGTTTCTCAATGTCCTATTGAGAGACTGGAGCTTTTCCACAGCCCAAATCAAAACTACACAGCTGATAATCTGTCTTTGAAACAGTGAGTATGTACTCAGACAGTCATGGGTTTGGGTTTTTTTGCCTTCTGCCATAGTTTTGAATCAGACAACAAACTTTGCTAAATTGTTCTCCTTTTGTTTCCATTCACTCTAAGCAAGAGCTTGTGCCATGGACAATCATGCTTTATGGCATGTAATTTGTTTGCAGTGCAGAGGAAACTTATATCTCTGCTTTCCCAGCTTCCCTTTCCATCCTGTTAGCAATCACTAAAACACAGGTACATTGCCAGTGGAAAGTAAGGAGTCAAGATGGGGTCCTGAGGTGACAAAGGCTAAATGAAAAAAAAAAAAAAAGAAAAGATCTTAAGATTATGAATGTGATTAATCTTGTTATTTGTAACAATTAACTCTATCCTTGTTTTTTAAAAAATTTTCTAACCAATATATTACATTAGTAAACCAGTACATTGAATTTTCCCAGGTGCTACAGCATCTGTATAGGAACTAAAAGGTGTTTCCAGAAAGTTCGTTTTCCATAGTTCTTTCTTATAGGAGCCTTAAAATAGTTACCTTCAAAATGCTTCAGGCATTGGCATCGGGGAAAAAAAAATCAGCCTAAATAGTGGAAGAATTTTTTTCAAACTATTTTTTTCACACAGGGTAGACCATATGAATATTTGTAAAACAAACATGAAATTGTTCATCTTGAGGACTTATATATCCATTCAATTTTTGATGCTAGGTCTAAATTCCAATAAATAGAAAACACTCTGAGTGAGGAAGCAATATTTAAAAACAGAGACTAAAAAATATGTCTGTTTCAAATGCGCCCTTGCCACTTCCCCAGTTATCTGTATCACTGGAATGGGAGAAGAGAAACAGCAGGTTGGCTTTAGGGTGTAATCGTTAGCGTACTGTTCTATTAAATAGGATTTATCATTTAAAAATCTTAACTCCTCATGAGTGTTTTGGGAAGATCTTGACCAGAGGTACATTTTGAATGATACTTTTTATTGCTATTCCTTCCTAAATTTATTCTTTAACTGCTTCAGCAGTATAAAAGATCTCATAACTGCCACTGTGAATGAAAAATAGAGCTAATTATATTTTGAGTCCCAGCCAGACAAATTAGAAAAGAAGACAGGATAAAATTCTTCATTTGGATTATGGTAATTTGTTTGAGCGAGAATGTGAGCTTTGAGCAGAATAGTTGGTACCTAGCAGCAATCTGAAGCATGTGAGGACATGCTAGAGTGAGCATGGGAGCTTTCACTTGCACCACAAGCTGCTAAACAGCATGGGGGCCTCTGTAGCTCCAGTGCCATAGAGCTCTAAACATATGACTAAGCTAGAAACATCTCTTAATTTATTTTGCACAGTTATGCTGAGAATCTGTGCCTAAATAAGGGCTTCAGTATTTAAGTAGTGATAGAGAATATAGGTTTATAATCACATGCAACAAACATGCTGTGATTCCAACATCTGCCATATGACATAGGCAAATAAAGGGTCATAATGGTCTATAAGGAGCTCTTGCTCAAGCAAGGAACATAGAACAAGTCTGTCATGATCTGTTACTAAAGCTTAGAATGATTTCTAACTTTTGTTTGCTTGGCTTCCTTTTGAAGTCAACACTTGTCTTGCAAGGATTCAGCTCCTAAGCAGAGTAAAGACATGGAAATAATCCATCATGTATTCTTGCAGATTTCTAAGTACTGCTTAGAGCCTGAGCTGAAAGAATGAGTCCCACTCCTCTATGCATAACTGTAAATGTGAAAGTGCTTCTTATATTTACAGTTAAGTAGTTCAAAAATACAAAGGCAAACTCTCGAGTAGTGGGAAGTTTTAGGAAGAAGAGTTAATTCCACCTCTCCACATCACTGAACAAAACCACTGTTCTAGCTGATTGCATTAGATATGAGTATAAGGATGCATTGCAATCATGGCTGCTTGATCAGATTAAGCGTCTGGTTTCTACAGAAAGGTGAGACCAGCTGAGACCCAAGATTAAGTCTTCTGTTTGAAAATACTGTCATTACTGTAGACAGACTACCTGAAGAGATTTCTGTAAAATGAGCAATCAGCCAAACTACGGGGTAATTTTCTTGCTCTGGAATGGTTAGATTTACCATAAATAATGAATCTTTCCTTTTTCTGCATACATTTTTTGGCTCTGTTTTCAGTCCTGCAGATGCCAGGCACAAACGTTCCTCCCTTTATTTTAGAGCAGTCTTGTGAATCTGTATTCCTATCATCACTGGTGCTACACTCAATTTAATCTGTTGGGATTGGCAAATTCCTCTGGGAATGGTCATTATTTGGCAAAGAATGTGTGCACAGCAATTGCGGTGGTGTTATGCTGTGTAGCACTGGAAAAAAAAAAAAGAAAGAAATCAGTAGTGTCTGAATAATCTGAGGATCTGCTGTGAGGGAAAAAAAAATAATGCAGAAAAATTATTAGCACAAGAGCAAAAAACTGCAAGTAAGAGATAAAGCACAGGAAACAGTTTCTGGGAGAGATGGAAGGAGAAATAAGCCTTATGGAAGGAAAAAGAAAGGATAAGATGGTATCTTAAGGACAGTCGGGTTTTTAAAAAGTTGTTTTAAATACATTGTTGTCTTTAAAACACTCATCAACAGAAGAAATTAATGAAAATGGAGTGAGAATATGTTGAAAAAGGCAAGAAAAGAGATATAAACTGGAAGAATTCAGGCAGCCTTCACCAAGCTGTAAGGCTGACCAAACTGAAGGTAGAGGCTGTTGTCTTGCTGGTTTCAGTAAAAGCAATATTTCTACAGTGTATATGGGTCATCCAAGGACCAAATTTAGCCACCCCTGCTCAGTTCCTTGCTTATAAGTGGTCCCACTTTTTTCAATACAAGTACTTATGGAGTGAGATATTGTGCACGTATGACAGAATGATCCTAAGATATTAAAACATACATCTTGAAAGTAAAATGTGTGCAATAATTTTAAATGGAAAATACTGTATCTGGAGTATATGAAGTTTAGTAAAAAGAGATAAGCACTTTCATTTCCCTGGTTTAAATATCCAGGCGTGGACCATGCAATAGGCTCAAGTGTAGGCTTCTTTCTCTTCCCAGTCTGTATTGTGTATGATTCACACAAGACTCTTTCTGGGGTAATCATTAGTAGAATATGTATTGTCACTAATTTGTGGGGTTTTTTTATTTTTCTTTTCTTTTGGAGTGTAATGTGAGAGAGAAAATTTAGAGCGCAAATGTTAAGTTTCTCTATCCAGAGTCTTTGAAATTTGTTGTTGCTCTTAGTTCAAGTCCTAGCAGACTCAGCTGTCCATCATTATAATGATCAGTCACTGTTATCCATTATTAAATCTCTGTATGGGCATCATGAATTGAAAGGTAAAAGGTAGGATTACTCCTATTCCTAGAAGAATCTCCCCTACCTCAGAACTGAGGAACAGTGGTGCAATAGAACAAAATAAAGTGGTTTGACCTATTACCAAGCCTGATGTTTGTAGGATAAATAACATCACTACCACTAAAACCTGAATGTTTATGTTACTCATGTCTTTGAGACACAGGTCAGATTCATTCAGCAGTCTTGATGAAAAACCTGGAAATTTTAACTTTAAAACCGACTATCTCTTTCCTCACATCTGTCACCCATGAGGCTTTTTCCACCTATCCAGTTGAGAATAATCCACACTAAAAAGAGTGCTAAATGAAAACTATGTAAGTATACTTCCTTTCAGATGCTGTTCCTTATTAACTGCAAAACCTTTCTGAGGGGCACAATTGTCCCAAGTTACTGGAGTGGACTCTGTCTCAAGGGAACGTTTTGTGAAGAGAAAATTGAGAGTAAACTTACGTAGGTCTAATCTCTGTGCAAAAACAGGTAACAGGGAGGTCAGTAAATGCCTATGCTCATGCAGGTTATAAAAGTCGGGTTCTACTTGCTTAGGAACCTCAAAAAATAAAAGCCTGCTGGTAGAAGGAGTTAACTCAGTAGGAAGAGATGTTTTACAACTCTTCCAGCCAACTGTCTCGATTTAAGATTCCAGAGAAGGCAGATGCCCATGTTTATTGAAAGAATAATTTAGATCAGTGAATACAAATAAACAACTGATCATTTAACCACCCGAGGATACAGTTGCAGAGCAAGCAACTTTCCCACTCCTAGGGGAAGAGGAAGAATCTGGCAGTGAACTGAGATATTGTTATTTATGCTTAAAGTAATACAGAGTACAAGGAGCTTATGCGAAATGTAACAGCTAGGGTTCAGATCTTTCTAAAGGTAGGCAACTCATGTTACTCTGCTGCAGATTTCAGTTTCTGGATAAATTATCAGGACTTTTTGACTACTTACAGCAGCTGATTAATTGAATTATTGACTAGTTAATGCTGTTTACTTGCTAAGATACTGTTTGCCTATTATTCCTTCCAAGAGGCTTTTAAAATATATTTAATTTCAGAAAAAAATGGAGTATAGGCTAGAAGGGCTTGCTTATTTCTGATAACTTTATTTTTGCTCTCTCAAAAGGTGAGGTGGATGGGTCATAGTTCCTCTTATCCTGCTCTACAGCAGTGCAACAAACTGGAGTTAGAGGACCATATGTCAGGTATAACTTGAGAGGACTTCTCATAATCCCTAATATTCCTCCCTAATGTTGGCATGTCCTTGAAGACTATTTTTCTCTATTTTTTTACATGGAGGAGTTTATGTAACAAGATAATTCCTTACCTCTCACTCAACAGCTTTGACAGCATCCCTGATTGATGAGCTCAAGTTTGAGAAGATCAAAGTGCAAACTGGCAGAATTAGAGTAAGAGACAAAAGGAACTTTGCAAGAGCTGGTTTCAGAGAAAAGTCATAGCATTTTCTTTTTTTTTTTTTTTTTAAATAAGGGATGAACCAGCTTGCATGATGCAGAGGCATGTATGGCATGGAGTACCTACATGAGCCCCTGTACCTCTTCATATTTTTTTTATCGTTGACTTTCAGTTTTGCACACTTGTTGCATGGTATGGATTGACAAAATGAACAGCAGGAATTTTCCATAAAACCTTTATATCTGTGACTGATTATTTGTTCTTCTTTTTATGAACGACTGATCCTGCTCTCACAGAACATACCTACATTAATAGCTCTTTTCCCTAGAAATGAGAAAGATAAATTAGGTCTAACCCATACCAGGATCTACCAAAGTTCTGATGTATGTGCTCATAGAAAAATATTATTTTTTTCTATTTAATCTTCTGTTAGAGTTTGATGGTTTTTGAACTTTGTGAGTTCTTAGATTTAACTGTTTCTGGAGGATCAAATGAGAAACAATATATTTGCTTTTTAAATTTAGTAATTCATCAGGCAAGATAAAGAGTTGCACATTGCAAAATAGTATTTTAAGGCAGTAGCCTTTCACTTTTGGAGGTCAGTGTTCAGACTGGCAGTACAAAACAGAGGAGTAAAGGCAGGGGTCTCAGCCCAGTTCCTAGTAGACAGCAAGTAATCTAACCAAACTGCAACACTAGCTGTTTCTGCTGTGTAGCTAACTGCATGTTTCAGGTGAGAACCAGAATTTAGATTTTATTATGTTCAAATGAGTTAAAACCCACAGAAACATTGGGATTATTTCCCATTTTGCAATGTTTTCTGGAAGTCTCAACTTTAAGGAAATTATTATTAGTTTGTTAAGAAAACTAATTTCTTTTTCTTATTAAAATATTCTGGATTAAAGGGTTTACAGAGAGATGAGGAGCCTGTTTGACTGTCATTTGAAGTTTTTAAACTGACTTCAGTAGGAGCAGGATCAGACTTTTCAGATCACCAAATGTTGGTGAGTGGGAATGCTGAGAGAAATATTGTTCTCAGGATGAAAGGAGCATGGAGAGCCTGTGATATTTTGTGCTGGAATTTCTATTACACAAGAATGTCAGAGGGCATGAAGTATTTGAAGGAGGAAAGGGAAGAAATACAATGTCAGGTAATACTGGATCTAGAAAGCCAATTACAAAGCCAAATACAAAGTGTGCAGGATATAAGGATACATTTAAGTGCTAAATTATTCTAGAGTTTTAATGAATAGCCCTGTTAACATTCTTTATAAGCTAAGTAAATCTTCTCAGAACTCTTCACAAATCTCTACTTTTAGAAAATTACTTTCTTTTGACAGCTATATTAACATATGGCTCTGCATAAAGGAATTATGTTGAATACATGCAATGTAATATTGGGATATACATTTTTTAAAAGAGATGAGAGGATTCAGAAATATAATCTTCTTCTTGTAATCCTGTATTAATCCATTCTGTACTGCTAAGGTTTTTATTTGAATGTGGAGCTCACAAAGATTTGTGCAGAAGCAAAAAAAAAGAGAAAGAAAATGAAAAGTCTTCTATATATAAATCCCCAGAGCTACACCTCTAAAGAATATTTGCTGTCTGCAAAGAAAGGAGCAGCCCTGGGAACTAATCTCTTATTGCATGGATTTCTCTCTCTTTGTCCTGACCTTGGCT
>JAAGAY010123566.1:0-29441 GCA_011801015.1 Ardeotis arabs
TCCCTGCTCCTTGCAGGGGGGTTGGACTAGATGACCTTTGAAGGTCCCTTCCAACCCTAACCATTCTATGATTCTATGATTCTATGATTCTATGATTCTATGATTCTATGTTATTGAATGCTTCAGTCCAGGCTATCCTGGCACTTCTGTTGAATGCTTCTGAGTAATTTTGTCAGTGCCAGAACCAACTTCATGCAGAGCTTTCAGCACAATACATTAGCACTGAAATTGCGGTCAACATATTTTTCTTTCTAATCTTGCTTTCTTGGAGGTAAAGAGTGTGTTTTAGATTAATTTACCATTAAATTTATCATTTAATTTAATTTGCCCTATGAGTATTTTTTGCAGGAGGCAGCCGAGTCTATGGTAGTATGGAAACAATCTGGGTTGCCTCAGTCGACTGTAGTTTAAAACAGAAGAGATGGTTTTGAGGTCTCTGGAATGGACAAGCGAATAGAATATGGATTTGATTAGAAATATCGTGCACAGTCTACTCCGCATGTAAGTTATAGGAGATGGTGTGGTTGATTATTCTGCAGTAAAATGGTTAAAGTTAGCTGGCATCAAGTGAGTTAGCTTTTCTAAAAAAGCAAGTTGAAAATCCTCCTTATTTTTACAATATTATCCTGGAAATGAGAAGTTTAAACCTTCTATGCTTGTGCTGTCATAATGGTTTCATGGCCTTTCTTTCAGCCTTTGAGATCTACTTTAAGACAGAAAAGTCTTATATGAGTTCTTTCCATACTGGGTAGCAGTCATCTGAACAAGATAACTGAACCAAAACAGGTTTTCTGAACCAAAATCTTCCCATGTATTTGATGGAGCCATTTAGGTGCATTTAGGACATGGTACAAAAAAGGAAGGTTCTGGCCTCTCTTACACCTATGTGAGCCCAGAGTGATTCTACTGAGATCCATCAGGGATGAGGAGGCAACTCTATGCAGGTTGGTAACTCCAAGACTTTTGGGCTGGATTGACAGAGGGACATCTGATTCTAGCTCAGCATCTGTAATGATATGGCTACTTTGAGTATGCAATGCTGGGGCAATGGTTTGCTCATTGTGTGCACAGTTCTTAAAAGTGGCAGCAAATAGTCTCAAATGTACTTTCTCTTTAAAATGGTGGAATAATTACCTGCAAGTAGTGAATATTAGGAAGTATATGAGCAGCAAATAATTTACTACTGGCATTATCTAATAATTATCTTGAGATGAAATTGCAAGACTGCAGTGTTTTTAGAGGCCATTTGTGACCCATAAAATATGGGTTAAAACCTCACATTCCACCACTTAATTTTGCAATTATTACTGCAAATGGTGGGAAAATACAAAGCAATCACCAGAAAAAGAGATCTTTTAACTACTATCATTTCTAAAACTAATCAAAGAGATAGAAGGACTTCCCCAAGAACTTGATACCTACCTCATTTTATTCACCAGCGAGACAACATAAATGTAACTTGTAGCAGTAGCAATCTCTCTTTCCAAATCAATCTCCTTCTGACTAAATTATAAGGAAAAGATCCTTCGTCTTTACTTTTCTATCATAATATAAAAGACAAAAAAGACAAGGTCTAAGCTCACATTTAGAATGGAAATTAGTAGACCAGAGCAAGGACCAAAACAGGATAACACTGCCTTCTAAAATTTTATCAGAGTAACTTCCAGAGGGGAAAAAAAAAAAAAAAAAAAGAACTAAGCATCAGCCATGTCATAAAATAAGTTTAGTTCATAATAAATGTACACAGGAGATGACAATAGTTTCTCCTATACATTCCAGCAGCAAAAATAAAGCTTTCCTACATGAAAAATGGGGATAACCCCCCAAAGAAACAGTTTTAATGTGCAGCTCGTCAAATTCATGACAGATAAAATGTGTGCTACCCAGTCACTCTTGGTAATATTGAATTGGACTGAAAAATCAGGAAAAACTCTAATTTTTCAGAGTAATTTTCATAATAAAAATTAGTCCTACAGTCAGGGAATATTACATATTTTGTGACTAAACCAAGATGAGTCATTTTATCTCATGCTCAGGACAATAATGACAAAACAAAATCCTACATCAGTAGCAGTCCCTCCGACAAGATATCTTTATGCTTTTGGAAAACTCACACAGAGTAAAACCCAGGGAACATAGCTTGGCAGTCAAGATAGGATCAGGACAAAATATAGGAGCTCAATTCTTCTGCCCTATTTCTGAGGCTAATTTTCACTAGATTCAGTGAGATTCAGACAACCTCTCTCTCTAGACATCAGGCCCACAATCAACTTTAAATACAAGACAGGCTGCAGGCAAAGTATGAGAGAGAGATGTCTGAAGCAATGAAGAGAATGTGTAAATATACAAGTAAAAGGCTTTAATCTAAGAGGAATGTTGACTTCAACTAATAATAGCCTCATAAGCTCAGACAACTGGAAACAAAAGATTGTCACCAAACTATTTATGTAAAAAACAAATCAAATGCAAGGAAAACCAAACCAACACCTCACCTTCCCACCTCCCCAGCATACCTACTGGAGTGAAAATAAACGAGGTTTTTTTTATGGCAGATGTCTACTCCTCCATGGAAGCCAAGTGCAGCTTCCCTTGCCGTATTGCATTCCTATCACTAAGTGGCAGTATGTTAAAGTGTATATATATATACACACACACGGACAGCACCACTAGTAACAGCTTACAAAGCCCATTCATCTTTCCCATAAACTAAAATGGCTACATGCCAACATCACATCTTTCACCAATAGCTTGATCTCTCACAAGAAATTCTGGAAGAAAAGTTAACAGAAAGCATCAAAACAGTAGAAGCATTGAAATTACTTCCTGGAAGTAACTATACTACCTGTTGACCTTAGTAGAACTGTATTTCATGATAGGATCCCAAGTTACTCATGAAGATGACCAGGTAGACTCACTGGGGACCTACTTAATTTCTGCAGCATTTGCTTCTGTAGAAGGGTCTTATGCTAACCTGCATGAGAAACTGTCTCCTCTAGACTCTTATGTAAACATATGCCTTCAGCAGCAACCACCATTTCGATGGTAAAGACTATAGACCTATTATAAGTTTTGGGTTCTTTTTCAGAAATGCACCTGATCAAATCACCTAATAAAGGGGCCCTGTTGTCACTGAAATATCCTTGAGTTCTCCACAGTTTCTCCTTTGCTCCTATCTCTAACTCTATTATTTAAATCTCTTTGGTTTGAGACATAGCTCAAAGGAAGAAGGCACTTTTGTTGTATAGTTCAGTGTAGCAACTAAGTTTGGTAGAGTAGAGTAACACTTGTCTGCGGCACTAGATACCAGAAACAATGGATATAGTGTCTTCAGTGAGGAATTTTGCCAGGCAGTGAGGAAGAGGGAAGCAGAAAGGAGATGAAAGGCAGTGGGATGCTACAGTTGTGTTTGAGCCACCAAAGAAGCATGAGCAGGCATCTCAGGCATGTCACCTGCAGCATCACACGTGCTTCACAAAGACCCATGTTGAGGTAGACCTGTCCAAAACACTCACATTGCAATACACGCTATCTTCTAGTGTCATTAATTACTCCGTTACTCTTCAAAACATAAAAGGAGTGATATTACCTGATTAAACTACATAGGAAAAAAAGGGGAGATGAGATCAGGGATCCCTTATCTCTGGCGTAGTTGTAATACAAGTGCAGTGAAAACATGACTTCACTGTCCGTACATCATGGTCCTTGACTGCTGGTTTTCTGTAGAGAATTTGTGCTGCCTTGTGCTTTAAAAATTACTTGCCAGTGGTAATTTTCTAGAATTTTTAAACTTTTTCTATCCATAGCTTCAGCTATGATAGGAAAAACTCCCAATTAAGCTTTCTGAATAAAATATAAACATTTTAAAGCAAGACTACTCAAGCCCTGCTGAAACCTGAAGCAGTACACACAAGAGAAAACTGGTGCTCTCTGTTTGCAAGCTAAAGTGCCAGTTAGCTGATAATATTTTGCAAGGAGGAGAGAGGGAGGGAGGGAGCCTGAGGTGGATAACATGGGCTTAATAGTCACCTTTTTCCACCCTCATCTCCTGTAATGCCTTTTTATGTTTCCCTGCCTGATCTGGCTCTCACAGTAAGACTAATTCCTAGGATCTCTCTAACAGTTTCAACAAGTCACACAGCTATCAGACACAGATTCCCACAGATGCTATGTTTTTCTCCATGCTTACCTGGGGGAAGGTAAGGAATGGAAATGGAGAAGATCCTTTCCCCAGAAATGATGCTGTCTTGTCCATCTATGTAAGAGGACATAGGGACTGTGCAGCATGCCCTTGTATGAAATATTTATAGCAGAAAGGCATCCTGCTCCTCCAGGGACTTCAGCTGCTCCAACATGACATGGAAGAGAGGAAAAACTGTCTAGCAATCTGCATCCATACTTGAGGTTCTTTTGTTCTTTTTTGGGGAGGGTTTGGGGTTTTTTTTTTCAGATTTAGACGTAATTTTTCCACTGAAGTTTTGGAATGGGCTGAGAACCACAAAGTTGGAAATACCAAGGTAGTCTTGCAAATACTTTGTGAGAAAAAAAAAAGCCTGGAAATGTTAATTTCCAAAATTCTTGATTTATTACAATCTTATCAATACTCTTTAAACAACTAGAATTCTCAACCTTTCAGATCAACAAAAGACAAACATAATTATTTTCTTCAGTCTGAAATGCTGTAATTTATCTGGTTTCCCAAGGATATGAAGCTCATATAAGAGTGCTCTGTGACTGTCTATACATGTATATATTGTCACACATATATGCATATGTATCTGCCTTTCTCACCATAATAATTTGAAATATGTTATCCAATTTTAACCCCATTCGATAAGGTGCTACGTTTTTACAAGTTTTGTAGAAGTAAGCCGTTATAGAAATAGGCGGGAGTTCCTGTTCCTGCCCCAGAGGAGAGAAAGGTTGTAACACAAGCACTAACACTACAAACAATTCACATGGGAGGTGAGCCTAAAGATGTAAATTCATAATAAATGAGGTATCATCCATTGTGCTGATGGAAAAATCTACCTGTTTTTGGACCTGCCAGAAAGCCAATAGAAATAGTTCTTCAAGAAACCAGTCTTGGCTATAAAGGTGTCCTCAGATCTCTTCGTCTTTCCTGGACATGACGCTCTCCCGTGTAGAGCACTTTGAATGTTACTTGGGTTTGGCTTCCATTTTGGATCAGGAAGATATTCTTTAACATAGAAAAAAAATCCCACTAGTCATGTTGAAAGGCTCACTTCTTCCATATTCCCCTAAGACTCTGTCTTTTATTCCCGTTCAACTCCCAGATGAACTTTTCCCTCGACAGCCTTACTGATCTGCCAAATGGTAGCATTTAAGAGTAAGAGCTTCTGCCGGGCATCTTCCAGTTTGAAGCTCTGCCTCCCACTTTAATTTTCGCTTTACCTATAACATTGGTTTAAGCATGCTTCCTAGATATAAATGTTTCCACACTCTGTGTGTGCATGAACACCACGACTGAAATGTTGACTACATTTCCCCATGGCCACACCTGAACAGATAGCAGCTGGTGCTTCACACCAGGGCGTTCTTGAAAGCAGAAAGAAGCCTTGTGGTACTAAAATAAATAGTTTATTTGAGGGACGAGAGACAGCTTCTGACCGCAGATCTCTGGCTAACAGGTTTCAGTACACTGTTGAGAGAGAAATTGTCTTCCTTTTTCATTCTGACATTTCTCCTAGTCCTTTCGCTTCATGTGCTGTTCTTCCCTCCTAACAGTTGACCTTTTCTCTTCCCATTCACCTCTCTACCTAACGAGTCTCTCTCCCTCTCTCTCATCACCAAAGGATGTGCTGCCACTTGGCAAACCACTTGCCATCAAAGCTATGCGTGTGATTTAGGGAGGTCTGATTTCCAGCTCCATGAGGTTAGCACAGACCCATTCAGTATTCTTCAGATACCAAGCTGGCTCGCTTTTCTGCATGGAGCTGGCAGAGAGATGTTCCCTCCCTCTCCTCTTCATTTTATGTGCACATTAAAAGTATCCATGACCAAATCAAAAACTGTGCAGCTGTTTCGATAGCTGCAAAACTGCTTAGAACGGGGAGCCCAGAGTATAGAGAAAGAGACCTTTGTGAATTGAACACTCTCTGAACTAACTTGTTTGTGAAAACTCATGTATAATTAAAGCCTCTCTTGTTAGTGAATGGAGCCATACTTAAATACACACAATGTATATCTTTATTTCCAGCTCAAATCTTTTTCAGGACGTTTTCCAACAATGCATATTATGTGGCTTCGGCAACTGCGGTGCACCATCATCATACTAATTCAAACAGTGGAGCTCCCTGCTACATTATAAGCATCTTTCTCCTAAAATACTTTTTGATGGACGACAATATAGACCTGAACTGCATAATAAATGGATGCTATGATTCCTCTAATGGCAAGGTCCTTTCCCCCACTGCAAATGGAGCTGTAATTCAGATGCACACTATCTCACACTTTGCATGCTGAGAGACAAAATAAACAGCAACATTCATTTGTCTTTTTCCATTTCCCTTACCAAAAAGTCAACTTGTAAAGAAAATGTTTACCAAAATATTTCCCTGTACAATCTGAATAATATTTTAATGGACCACTTACTTAGTTAGTATCTAATTAAATTTTGCATTATGAAGAGCATATTCAAATCACTGTGGTGTTGTGAATAAGGATTCAATAAAAAATACAGGATAAAAGAAATCTGCAAAATAACCACCATTAAACTAATGAGTAAAAATTCTGCAGCTATAATAAAATCCACCAGAGAACAAATAAACTGCAAACAACCATATTACCAAACAATATTAGTCAGTTTTCATCTTGTTCCCTCATGCATCGCTGCACAGAACAGGAAAAAAAAGAAATACTCAGAGGAGAACATTTTGACACAAGTGAGGGCCAAACACACATACACAGAGAGCTGCAGTAAACACTAGCAGCTGCATGGCTTAATGTACCAAGTTGTATGAAATCTCTTAATTAAGAAAATGAATTAGTTGCTGTGAGTATATTTCCTTGACAGAGCGCATTTACTCTTCTGCAGAATGCAATTCTTAACATTCAAAAAATAAGATCTCTGACAGTTACACCTGTAGCATAAGGGTGCAATATTAAGACCAAGGAAGCAAGCAATCAGTTTTCCTCTTTCACTTGAACTTGGGCGTATCACAGCCCACCTGGATCCTATTAATATTTTTCTAGAGGTTGCTAGGTTTCTGCACTGCTCTACCACCCAGTTCAGCAACACACATTCATAATATGAAGCTTGAGCCGCTCCACTGAACGTGGAGCCACTCACGTGCCTAAGTGCTTCGCTATAAAAGGGACCGGATGGCCATAAGGCTGTTGCCCTGTCACTCTGTATAGAGTGATTTCCCTGCCATGCAGTATAACTCTGTAAATGTAATCTGTTTGGTATACAACATAAATATGTCTATTGGAACATCCCACCTACAGCTTATTTGTGATGGGTGTGAATATTATTTATTAGAAAATTTAAACATTATTGCAGCCAATTAGAAAAGCAGTTTTTATTACTTGCAGCCGTTGCTGCTGCCAGTGCCCTACGTCCTGCTCCTTGACACCACCATTATATGCTGGCTTGCTTAAAAAAGATGCAGTGAGCAAATGTGCCCAGCTCTGCAAAGGTGTTCTGTATTCTGAACTCCAGGCGCGTCGGTAGTCTGATTTCAGCTGTGCTGCTTACACTTAAAATGAAGCAGGCATGAACACAAGCATTTGCAGGGTCCATATTTCTACAGATTCATAAATCAGGAGTTCAACCAGAACAAAAGAGGAGTTCACTCCTCTGAGCTTTTGTTCCAACTAAAGGACATATTTCCGGAAAAGTAACCTCCTGTTCTCCATATTGCAAGTTTTGGGAATGCTTTCTAGTCCACTTCCTCTTGGCCCATGTTTGGACAAAATGTAGAATACAGATATTGGAAACCTTTCCATGTATATTGGTTTGCTGCAGGTAAAGCAGTGCTTCCTGAAGAACTTCATTTACATTGCTGTTTATCTGAGCTTTCTTTAAATGTCTGCTCCTTGAAGGAACAAGCCTTGATAGGGGAGGCTGTCAATTTGTGAATACCTTGTTGTAAAGTCCCATAAAGAACTGCAGAACGATCCTACAGTTTAAATACACAGAATATATATTTTGTTTTGCATATCTAACTATTAACCTCAGAAGAATACACAAAAAGTGAATTTATATTAGGAGTTTCTTAGAAAACTTTTCAAAATCAAGAATTTTGGATAAACACTTGACCTAAAGAAAATTATTTTCATACCATCTTCATGCGTATTTATATTCTCCTCTGAAAGGTTATTTTGATAGCAAAATGTAGATTGCTTTGACTCCAGCTATCACCCCACAAAATCCAAAGTTATTGTGAGATGAACTTGTGTATGTCTGAATCCCAGGCTCTACCTACAGCACTTGTAGAAAAAGAGTACTGAAAACAGTCTGCTTAACTTACACAGACACTTAACTTCACCTGAAACCTCAGTATGAGTGACTTATTCCTACAGCTGTAAACACTTCATTTCAGAATAAAGTCAATGAAAGTGTGGAGATGCTTTCAAAGAATCCTAAAGGAAGGAAACTTAAATTTTTCTAAATTTGAATGCAATCTGCTTTTTGAGACCTTAGTGGACCTCACTCTTCCAGTGGACTAGGAACAGCTACCTAACTTAAAGGATTGCTTTGCTCTGCACCTTAGAATTAAATCAAGTCTAGGTTAATCCTGGTTCAAGATCTAAGTTAGACACTGAGCAGTTTGCTCCTGCTTGTTGTTGAAACCTCTGTCCTCTGTGTCTGATGCTGGCCACGGGGTCAAATTTAGTCTGGGGATGTAGAAAGTAGGAAAAGGATTCGTATGGATGTGTCTAGACTGATTGATCACATGTGCTTGTTTGCAAGGCTAAAGATATGTACATTATTTTGTTCGATAACAATTCTTCTTGATAATATAAAACAGGATATACTGTATAGAAGAGAAAGACGTTCTAATTAAAAGTGTTTTCTATTGGTGATAAACTTAATAGGAAGAGGAAAATAAACATAGCTGAAAGCATATAAATATATGCCATAGAATACATATGAATAGACATACATATATACATACGTATACGTACACGTATAAAAGAATGATGAATGCTAATCATCCACAAATTCTGAATTCATACTACCTTTAGTTATTTTGCGTGTTTTCTTTAGTTGTGTTTTTCTTTTTAAAATGAAAAAGAAGAGTTATTTAATTTAAATTTAGCTGAGAGTTTTTAAATTTAATTTCCTGATTTCATTTTCCATGAAACACATTATACTAATTTGAATAACAATTGTGTTATTTTTGTTATAATATGTCCACATACCTCTGAAACCACTCCCCAGCAGTGCTGAGTAAGGGCAGAGGTAATGTTATAAACGTTTGTATATTATTTTTCATTAATTATTTTTCAGACTTGTAGGTCTCATTCTTCAAGCATTCTCCTGACCTTTTACCTTGCAGTAAACAAGGGTATAGAAAGCGAGGAGAGTTGGTGAACTTTGGTAGGATATATCGGCAGAAAAGTTGTTCCTCCTTTACTTAGTAACCTGACATTTAGGATGTGCCAGGATATAGGAGCCCTAGGTCCAACTCACTCTTCCGAGTGACGATATTTGACTATCAGTCTCTCATTGCCCCAGGGACTGACTTCACAGGGCAATGGTACTAAGTTCTTAGTTTCTTTTAAGATGCTGTTTCTTTTTTGTATAATTATTAAATATTAATGTGAGAAGGGGCTGGTGTCCAAATCTCTCACACTCTGGATGCATGCCCTCATCAATAGGTTACCATAAAGAGGACAAAGACTCTTTCTCTGCAAATCTACATTTTCACGTCCTTGTTTTTCTCCTTAAGCTCCTAAAATCAGGGTATTTTACTGCATTCAGCATCAAATTGAGTTCTTATGCTTTTCTTTAATGCAAAACTTAAATTAAACTTCAAAGTTAGTTTAATCTAAACTTTTATTCATGTTGCCACAAAAAGCCTCTCCTCACCTCATACCTCAAATCAGGGCCAACTCAAGACTAGAGAGTAGAAGCAAACAGAATGCGAAATGAGGGGTAGTGGCATAAAAGAAGTGACTGTGAATAGAGTTCCTGCCTAGACTTATGTCTGTGTGTATTATATTTCCTAATTAAAAAGTAGAGCTTCTATCATCTATGCTACTCTTAGTAAAAAGGTTACACTGCCATTGACTTAATAGGAACTGACATGAGAAGGGATTACTATCGCCATCACTAGAGCAAGGCATCCTTTGATGAGCTCTACAAACAACCTTGGTTGAATGCTCTTCTCAACTAACTCTGTTCCCAGGTGAAGCAGGCTGGAATATATCCCTGTGTCAACATGGCTGTTCCACTTTTGCTCTAACTTTCCAAAAAAACATTTACACTTCAGGCGGAAGTCAAGCACAAATAGTAGCCGCCTAAAAAGTCAAACTAGTGGAAAGAGTTCTGAACAGTAAAAAACAGGGCCAGAACTACCACCAGCTTTTAAAAAACACCATAATAAACACTCTGTATATCTACAGTAAAACACTAGAAAATGAATACGCTTAAAAAGCATGTGTACATGATACATTCATGTGAAAACAACTTAAAACAACAGGGCCTTGAATTCTCTCTCTCAAGAACTTTCTCTCTGTTAGGCCTTATGGCACACTAATACGAGATGGCACACTATGTTAAATAATGGCAGTTATTTATAAATGAATACTAAATAACTATCCTTAAACAATTTTTCAATGCATGCATTTGGCTACCTTTGCCATTATCATGTTAGATTTTATATATGCATGTATAGAACAAGAAAAAGACTGTTACATTACTACTCCTGGTTCATTTCTTTAATTATTTGCTGCTTCACCCCTCTTATGCTTTATGCATCCAGCTGGAGAAATTTTCCACGAGGTATACCCTTGGACATATCACCCATCTTCACTAGATACTAATCTCTGCAAATTCTTCCCTCCTCAAAAAAAGTCATAGCGGCACGTACAATATTGACTGTGGAACCCTATTCTCACATGAAATCTGAAATTGTTCAAACCAGGTGAAAAGCAACAAGAAGATTTCTTTAACTGAAATAGTTCTTACCATATAGCCACCATTAGAGACATTTAACTATCTCTAATTAGCTGTTTGAGATAAAAGCTGTTGAAAGGAAGGTGTCAGATATTCCAACAGAGAACCTCACGAACTCATAAAGAGTGTATATCACTTTATGGACTGAGTGGAAATGTTTTGTGTCAGGAGAAAAGAAGACACAGAAGAAGAGGAAAACAAAATAATGTGGAGGAAGAAACTGCTTTGGTGGAGAAGATACTGAGCCTGTGGCACTGTACCTGGGATGCTGATTGTATCTGACCATTAACAGAAAGTAAAAGTAAAAATAAAAATGTGGGTGGTATTTCTGGGGAAAGAGAAATTGTGTGGGATCGTACAACCAGCATTGGACATGGTTGGCTAAAATATGCAATACATTGAAAGCAGAAAACAAAAGCAGGAGTAAAAGGGTGGAAAAGAAATAGCAGAGTAACATAAAAAAAAAAAAAAGGAAATAAACCAGGAAGAGCTGTACTATTTGAGGATTACAAGAAGAGATTAACATTTGGAGATGTCCCTGGTCCTAGCAGGGGGGTTGGACTAGATGACCTTTAAAGATCCCTTCCAACTCAAACTGTTCCATGATTCTATGATGCACTGGACGTGTAATGACAGCAGTTTTGCAGGGGTAAGGAAGAGGAGGAACTGGAAGAGATGTGAAGAGGAGAAGGTGCTTTAAGGTCACTAGTGCCTCTGCATCACACCTACAGAAGAGTAGGGCTCTCTGAGACAGTCTTGCAGTGATTTCTCTGTGACTATTTTTTTATACAAGTGTAACACAGTTATCTCCAGCATCGTTCCTCTTCTTGTGGTCAGGCAGAGATGAGAAAGCAGCATCATCAGGAGAAGCAAGAATGCATAGGACAAAGTTTGAAGGTCCCGTTGGAAGGGTAGGACTGGATATCTGTGTCACTGGAGCAATCTGACATGCTCTTAAATAGGAGAAAATGCTGTAGAATTGGCTTAACTAATTCTGTTTATTTGGTGCCTTTGGGAGGGAAACGAGGTTTTCAGATTCTTTCAGATTCTTTCAGATTTAAATGCATCAGCATCAAGTGAAATCTTTTCCACATTCTGAGAGAAGCTCTGGCCAATACTTTCAAGGACTGAGTGGATCCTTGCTCATCCAATCTGTCCACAAAAGCCACACAGTCCAACACAGTAGCAGAAATCCTGTATCTTTCCAACACAGAAGTCAGCAAGAAATATGTTCAAGTTTTTTCTACCCTAGCCCACGTTTTGAAGGCTTAAGATATTTTTATCCTTGACTGAAGACATTTTAGCTATTGGTGTACTTTTCCAAGTTATATAGAATTTAATTTGCAATGTAAGTAAGTATGGCAATGTAAGTTGCCATAATACATGAACAGCAACCAAACTAAAAAGTCAAAATCATTTTTGCTCAATACATTTTTTTAGGTCACTTATACAGACTGCTTGCTCAGAAAGATGTTTCACAGAGAGGACAGAAAATGTAGTGGGTGTGTATGAGCTCCTACAGATTCTCTCATGCCAGGAAAGAGGAAGAAACTCAGTTTTAATGTACACCAACACAAAAAAAAAAGTGCTCTTTACTTCCACTTAGTAAACATATTGTAACTACTATAATGTAAAATCCTAGTGAAGACAAGAAAGAGAGCTTGCCATTTTCACAGGCTGGCAAATAAAATTTTTTGGAAATATGGTTGATTTATCTCAATCTGCTAGAAGACCAGAGAAGATAAGATTTTATCCAAAAAAAGTCACATTTTATGTAACACAAAACAAAAATATACATTTTCCTAGAGTTGAAAATAATTTAATTTGTGATAACCCATCATGGATTTGCACAACTTCACAAGGAAGAAAAGAGCACTAATAATTTGTTTCTGCGCTTGGAACATTTTCTGTCCTAGTCATGGAAGAGCTTACCACCTAGTAAGTAAATTTTTGTTAAGAGCAATTGCTGGGACTGCTTACCCGGCATTTTTTAAAATGTACTGATTTCTATCCACAATAAACCTCATTTTATGCTACATATGCCCACTTAATGTATTTTTGTAGCCCGGATGACGTGTACATGCTTTGTAGCATTTAATTTAAAACATTCTTGCTCTAATGGTGGGAAGAAGACGTTAATTATAGAAGGACTCCCTTCAGCGCTAGAGTTCAGGTGGTGCTTCGTTGTTCATTTAAAGCAGGGATTCAACTCCCGGCTGCTGTAGAAGGAACACTAAAATACTGAGCTGCTTAGAAAAAAAAAACTGAACCACCTACAAATAGGTATTTATTTGTGTGAAAAAAAAAATCTGTCAATTTACAAAGAAACATACTGATGAATCAGAATAAAGTTTTGTTTTAAAATAGCTCTCTAAAAGATTAAACACTCTGCATCAGAATATTGTCACTCTAAAATTATTTTAATATGAAATCTCACAAAAAAAAAAAATAAACTATCACACCAAGTCTGTGAACTACTGCCTACTGGGTAAGAGTTAATACTTCTTCCTTCTCAGCCACCTCAATGATTAAAGATAACTTTTCCACTCTTATTTGTAAGTGATAGCAGTATCAGACAGTGATTTCCCAGTGAAGCATTTTAAAGAACAATCATCATAATTACACGGCTTTGGAGTTATCCTCACCCTTCTATGTAATTTTGTAAGAAGACAACTTGCACAGAGGCTTGTTTCCTCTTTTTAATATATCTGCACAGAAAAAGAGAGGTTTGGTGGTTTGATAAGTCCAAGTTTTCACTGATTTAGTTCACATTTACAGTGGTGTTACAGTGCTCTACTACTATATTTAAGGATGATAATAACATGGTAATAGCAGAGACCTCAGTGCAGAAGTCCAGAGTCTCAAGAGTCAGTAATGGCTCCTCTGCTCCTGCTACACCTGCTGACAAGATTAAAGCTAGCACAAATAGCTGCTGCTTATTCCTGCTGCAGTCACACCTTCATTTACTGCACAAGGAGAGACCTAAAGGCTCTAGCTTAAAAAATAATTACATCTGCAACTCGTAGTGATGGAAGTGATTAGCTCACGTGTCAAGGTGAATTATCTGCAAAGCAAAAAAAAGCCAACAATTATTAATAACAGTATGAAATTAGGAAATAATAATGTGAAGGACATTTAAAACAAGGATAGAACAGGCAGTAAATATTGTTTAAACAAACTACCACAATCTGTTTTACTTCATGAATTTACTTGGTTGGGATCCACTGTGTCTATTACAACCGTAAAACTTATAAAGGGATACTAATGTACTCCAAATCAAGTTAATATTTATAAAAATTGAAGGGAATCAAAGCTATTGAGACAAATAATAACTTAGAAGCTGAGAATATGTTTGATTTTGCATAGAAATTGATCCCTTTTGGAACGAATGAGAAGCTTATAGGCAAGATTATCTTTACAACACTTACAGTGTGCATACTTTAAGAAAATAGAGAATTCTGAAGAATTTTTATGATTTATTAGTTGCTTTCTAAGCACTGTAATGAAAATTTATCTAGTGAGATGTTTTGTGAGTTTTATCAATCTTTGTTACAAATGATTAGATTTTTTAGAATACCATACATGCTTCACGTGTTCTATAATTAAATGAATTCCATTAGTTAAATGAAATTTTGTACATAAATTGAATGTGAGCAATTATGATTCAAGTGTAATGAAACAGTTATTAATAACTACTGTATTAAGCAGTTGCAATCACCAGATTCAGGTAACTCAAAAGTGGATCTTTTGAGACATGAGCGGTAACTCAACGAAATACTGTCTTCCCCTGTAACTAACCTGGATGGAAGTATTTTGATGGAGTGAATCAGCAGTATGACAGACTTAACTTATTTGCCCAGCAGTTTCATTTGCCCACCTGGCTCTGCTCTTTAAATGACCTACTTACAGGGCTATTGGCATATTAAACATTCCCTTGTGGGGTCTCAGGTTGTTCTCAGGTTGGAAACATTCGAGGCCAGGTTGGATGAGGCTCTGAGCAACCTGATCTAGTCGAAGATGTCCCTGCTCCTTGCAGGGGAATTGGACTAGATGACCTTTGAAGGTCCCTTCCAACCCTAACCATACTATGACTCTGTGATGCTTTCCCAGATTGCAACACAGATGGGTGAAAGAGCCAAAAGAGGTCAAAGTGAACAAATAGTATAGTGAAAAATCAAGCCTAGAGGTAGATGATTTGGCTGATTTGCACTGATACAGAGTCACAACTACTTTTTAACTGGCCAATATACTCCAGGTGCTCTGCTGAGGAGGAGATTTGGAGATCCAAAATTATCCTTTAAGGCACTACTTTTTTCCAAGACTTCTTGCTCCCAAGCTAAGGTATGAGGTGTCATTTTTGTTGTGATCTCAGAGAAAAAATTCAATTGCAAAAGAAGGTCTTGGAACCAGAAATTGGAAGCAATGCAGCTGGACCTGCCAGAAGAATTGAAACCACAAGGAAATTATTTCAGAAACTGCTTCCTTATGCTGCAGAGCATCTCTCACTCTCACTGTCACTATCACCATCTCACTGTGCTCCTTGGCTTTTCATCCACATTGAAGTAATTTCACCATATACTCTTTCTCTGTATTTGGGAAAGGTACTCTAGATGTTTTCCTCCCATATATTTTTTACTGTCTTTCCCATGGTTTCCATAGTCTTACATTCACCTATGTAATAGATAATATTTATAATTTTATATACATAAAAAATAAACAACCACAGTCCACCTTATCATCAAGATTAAAAATGGTCTATAGAGGGCTATCTGGTGAAAGCTTGGTGTTTTCCCCACATCCCTGTATCCCCAAAAGCAAAGATAACAGTCTGGTGAGAGAAAGTTTCCTCCCTACAGTCAAAAGCCTGTACAGACCCTCGCAGAGGCCCTGGCTCAGAAGTATCAATAGTGTGTTCAGATGGGAAAGGAAGATCTTATTTAGCCTTTTGTTCACTAATCTTGATCAAGTCAGTACCAATCTTAGAAACTGAATTGACTTTGGGCCTCCCCCGAAGAGGCTTTAGTTGCTGAGGAAACTCCCAGAGCAACTCTTAACACCTGGTTGTAATCCACTGACTGTGGCAGGTAGGTTTGCAAGGAAAAGGAAACTCACTAGTTACCCATTTATTGCCGAACTTAAAGGGGACTTTTTTCTTTTACGTTTTACTGTCTGGAAGGAGAAGGTCCCTGTTGCAGTAGTGAGCTTTGCAGGCTCACAAAACCCATGTGTGTGTTGAAAGCCCTTGCAGGGATGGCGGTGGTACCTGAACAGAGAGAACTTGTCTCTCCCTCCTGTTGCTGCCGCAGCCAGGGATGAACAGATTTATTCAAATCACAGCAGACTATCAGCAGTGAACCACTAATACGATAATTTATATCTCCCTTCATTCACCTGATGTTTGTAGCAGGAGTGAGCAATGAAACAATGCAGTGAAAATAAAAAGAAAAAAAGATATATAAGCAGAGAAGAAGCAGGAGAGCAGGAGAGCAAATGAAAAGTGAAATAATGACTGAGGAACAGACTGACTCCTCTAGTACTTGTACCAAAATTTCTGATATGTTTGCTGGGCTTCAGAGAGTAACAGAATGGTATGTTGTTCCTAATGCAAACATCGTTCCGAGGCTGTTCATTTTCATATTTAGTCATATCACAGCAAAGCTAAGGGGGTGTCAATCACTCTCAGTACATCTGACTGGGAGAGCGCTCCCTTCACAGCTGCATCTGGCAGAACACACTCCTTATTTATTATATTTTTAGTAAGGCATGCTATCTTGTTCATGTGTGAGAAACTGTAATGCATCTTTCACATTTAAAGTGCCCTCTGAAGCTTTCTGCCTTGCAACCTCCTGCCTACTTTCGCTGTTACCACTGAATTTTTTATATTGTCTTGAGCATCTCTGAAAGAATTGCAAATTCCAGATAGAACATGATTAATTTAGCACTGTCATCTCCTACAATATAGTGTACAGCCGTCCATCCTTCTTCAGCACGGCTACATCTTATCTCGGCTCTTAGCGAAAAACTAAATTAAGGCAAAGGCTGAAGTCACTCATGTGTGCTACTTTTAAAATTAATTTTTGCTGACAGCACCACAGAGTCTAAAGCATGTAGTTGCATTATGAAAGCCAGAACAGAGATTAAAATATATGTGTATTTTTGTTATTCCAAGAAAGAGTCTTTTGCTCCTTCTACATCAGTCATTTTCCCAAAGGACTCTACATTCGTCCTTACTTGGGGGGGTGAAACTTAAAACACCAGTCTCCTTACAATTTGCTAAGGATTTCTGTTTCTTACTGCATTTAACTCCTTATACTCCCTACCTTCTTTATAAGATAGGTGCGAAGTTTTATGATGGGCAATTTGGGAGAGGGAGATGAAGGACAATTTGGAGGCACTAACAATTTTCACAGTTTGTCTCACTTTCAAGAAATTATTTCACTTGAGAGGAGTCTTCCGTGATTTCTAAAAGCTTAAAATGATTCAGCTCTATGCACTTGAAACAATTCTTCACTTTAAAATTTACTTTTGTTTTAACTTTAAAACTTATAAAATGTTCAGAATAAAAACAATTATTGTTTAAATGGATCTTTACATTTTTTTCAACTTTTTGACTATCTGGTAGTGCAATACTTCTCTCTTAGTTTGACCTATAACAAGTTTTTGTTGTAGTTTTTAAAACTATGGCCAACCCCAAATCTGGATTTGTCCGGGTTTATTTTCTTTTTCTCTCCCTGGTATTATCAGGAGCTGCTTTTCGCCTCTGTGATGCAGAGGTGAAATTGAAGGAAGAGCAGTGGGGAAATTAATATGTTTATTATGCTGGAGCTGCTTCCCTAAACCTACACATCACTGTTCAAGCTGGTATGAAGTGCAACAGAGGCAGGCTCTTCCATTCCTTGTTTACCGCTCTCTGAAGCGGGGTGAACTATCTTCACTATTTTCCAGATTACCAGTGAGGTTTAGATGATGCTTCTGAACCAGATCAAAGATGAAGAGAACAGGGACAAGCTCAGCAGCAGCCTTGCTCATCCAGCATTCCCTTTTAACACGACTAATGCTAGGCAATAATCTGACTTTTCTCACAGTGACCATACTTAACAACAAGCCTTTGCAAGAAGTCGGCAGCATGTCTCTTCCAGGATGCTGCAGTGAAAACAGGCCCTTTGAAAATATGTTTGAAAGCAGGGACTGATGTGCCATCAAGCTGAGCTCCTCACAATACGTGTATCAAAGGGAGCAGTTAGAACAGCAAGAAGACAGTGTCGTGATGGCTTAACATAACTGCATGGACTCCCCACGCTGCAATGGCAGTTGTCAAGGGACATTAAAAATTGTATCCAGAGGTAGCCTGGTACATGAGACTCCATGTGTGACTCTACTGCAGAAAAGGACTTTCAGGAAAAAGTCAGACTTATTTTGATGAATAAGAGTAACATTCTATATAAGACCTGGAAAACTGGTTATAAACCAGGAGTTATGATGGATCACAAACTAGACATAACAGAAAATATCACACTTTTAGAAAGGCAGATTTCACAATGTGATGTGTTAGTAGGAGCATAGCTTTCAAGACACATGAATACGTCCTTCTGATCTTTACAGCCTTGACCAGGTCTCCACTGCAAACTTTATTCCAGGTACTGCATTTCAAAGCAGATGTGGACTAAAGCAAGAAATCCAATAAGTTACAAGAATAATGAGAGATATAGAAAGGTTTTTGACTTTTATAATTGGGATTGTTTAGTCTAAAGAACAGTCGTTCAAGTGGGAATATGGTACAAATTTCCAAGCACATAAATGTTATTTAGATTAATTTATTTTCAAAGAGGAAAACTCATGTGACCAGGAAAAGAAGGAATGTACTGAAATTAGGAAAAATAGATTCATGTTGGATAACAGAATAAACCTTTAATAGTAAGGGATTTTGAAGCACTGGGATATTCTGTGCACATCAGTGAAGGATTATTTCTCATTGCAGACCATGTTAGAGAAAAAGTGATGAGGAGTGATGTGAACAGAGCTGATTCTGTACTGCAACAGTGTAATGCACAAGAAAGACTCTCGAGGACATTTTCCTATCTACTTTTTATTGTCTTAACACCAGTCTATGAGACAGACTGTAAAAATTATGTGTTAGGGTTTAATATAACTTTGTGCCTCTTCCAATAGGTGCTTGAGCAGGTCAAAGGTGACTGGAAAAAGTCTACTGACAGAAAGCTTATAGTGGTATTTTGGATGAGATTATTTTGCACTCTGTTCTAAAATGCACATTAGATGATATCTCTGCCTCTGATGGTTAAAAACATTATCCATGGATAATGGATGGATAAAAAAACTTCCCCAAGAAAGGAAGTTTTTTACCATGTATTTGAACTATAAGACATTAGGTAGCACATGCAGAAGAGAACCAATCAGGAACAAAGGCCTCTATTTTTTTTAGAAAGCTTAGAAGAAAGAATGCAGGTAGCTTGAAGCAACTAAGAGACTACAAGTCCTGTTCTGGTTAAGTGCTTTTCTGGTAGATGTCCATCTCTGCACAGTTGCTTGGCTTCTGCTGAAGTCCATGCTTGGATGTCTTCTAGACCTGGACATAAAGGAAAGAAACAACGCGAGCCAGAATCACTAGAGATAAAACCTTGCGTTCTGTAGATATGGGGCAAAAGACACACAACTCACATGGTGATCTCTGTGACAACTGTAATATGTTGGGAATACACAGACACCAAAACATAAGACAGAAGAACATTTTGAAAGAAGCCTGAAACTTTTACTGATTAACCTTTGGGAACTCCCTGAATGGCAATTCCTTTTTGAGAGCTAGGATCTCAATGGAAAACTGAAAACATTGATTATAGAGAAAGCTCACCGAAATAAATAGAATATCAGTTGCTCTCACTGAAGTAATTCCGTTAAAAATATGATTGGAAACTACAGCTTTGGTTGTGGATTTTTTCTTCTTTTAACCATTATCCACAAAAAATGTATTGGGTTGTTTTGTAATAATTTTACCATTTTGCCAAGATATCAACCTGACTTAGGAGCCTAACTCTCATTTTCAAGTGCAGCAAAGCAATAATTAAAAAAAAAAAGTAGTCTCAGCTTCTTATTAGCTCATCAAGCCATACTTTATATCTACTTGATTAAGACTCAGAGGGGTTATCAAATGATTTGCCTATGGAAAGAAATTTGGTATTGTAGTTAGGATTTAGGAGATGTGTTTCAGTTCTTAATTTTACCTCCAAATTGACTGTAAGACTTTAAGAAGTATGTAATGAAACTTAAGGGCCCACACTTAACTTTCACATGCCTGAGGGGTCATTTTTCATGAGGAAACAGATGTGCATAACTATTTGGAATAACTTTATTGCTGCAGTGATTATAGCTTCCATGTAGGATGTGTAACTGTTGGGAAAAAGAGAAGAGATTTAAAAAATGAAATCATAGCAAAATTAATGGGATAAGTGTGAATGACAGATATTTTTAGTCTGACAAATAAGTGGAAAAAAAAAAAAAAAAAAGAAAAGAAACAAAAACCCTTTTATTTTTCTTCAGGCTGAAAAATATCCCAAGACATTTCCTTTCAGGTAGACTTGAAAAGATTTTTGACTGAAAAGATTCAAATCAAGAAATCAAAATATTTCATCCTAAAAACACTGAAATGAAAGCTTCTCACTCAATAGTTTATTTCATGACTGCCTCATTTTTCTGTTTCTTTGCATCACAGCTATTTGCCAACTTCACAAGGAGGTATGCTGTGTATTGAACTACATTTTTTGCTAGTGTTTTGCAAAGCCACAGATTAAGGTAACTCATTCGAAATAACTGGCCATGTATTTGTTAACACTAACATGCACAATTTTCATTAGCTCACAAAAAAACTTCGTCCATCAATTTCCTTGCAAAGGAAAATATAAGGAAAGGAAAATAAAGGAAATATAGCTCCCCTGACAGTCAACAAGACTTAAAAAGTCTACATCATTTCTTCATTTTAGGAAATTACCCTCCCACCTTCTACTCCTACATATACATATATGTACAGATTGCTCTATACTGCATGTATTATAAATAAATTAATATTAAAGCAGCATTATGAAAAAGCAAAAATAAAAGGGAATTCTGAGATTTGATTACCATATATTTGAGCTTTAAAAGAAGTGAAATACACAAGTGAGAGGAAACTGTTACCACAAGCACCTCACTACTAACATCTAGGGTGCCAGATCATTTTTAAATAGCTTTCTACAACCTCCTGCCTATGTTCCCATTCTTCTCCCCGGGTAAAAAGCTGCACAAGAGAAATAATAGCAGTTTACCCACTGAGTTTGTGATTTCATGAACTCTAAATAAACTATTATAAACAACAAATTGTCTAGAGTGAATTAAGAGTAGTATTTGCACATTTTTCTGCTTGGCTGTGCTCATACTGTTTCTTTGGGAATAAGCTATCAGTTTTTAACATTGCCTTTGCCTTATTCCCCTAACACAGCATCACTTGTCTTCTACATTTTCTGCTGTTTTATCTCTGTGAGAAAGAGGTGTAAGTTAATTTTGCTCTTGGGATAGACGTGTAAGAAGCAAAATTTTCAAACTTCTGATTAATGGCTGGAGGCAACCTAAGGATCCTCTTTGTCCTGAGATTAAAGGACTGTTGCATGCTGAGTGCAATGCTTTCAGGCTCTTGGAGTTTGCACCTGAGGCCTATCATTTAAAATATTGGCACCAAACAGGTTGGTTGAAAGAGAACAGCCTGCACCACTTTCACTCCACCCTTCATTTGAATCCATGAAGAAATTCCTCAGTGTCTGCAAAAAAAAAGCAGAGTGCCACTTCTTTCACAGTGCTTGTCTTCTCCTCTGTGATGCTGTTACAACATACTGTCCTGTAGCTTGGCCAAAACTGTTTGGTACCGCCTAAATTTCCAGAATTCTTTCACTTATCTCTTCCTTTCCATTAATAATGTTTTTTTTTTGGATGACACAGGCACAAAGGAAAGGTAGCAAAAATAGGCAGTTTGGAGGAGAGGGCATCTCGCCACCTTAGGGTGCAGGGGTGGATTATTCTGGCCTAAATGTAACATTTTCCAAGGAGCAGGGAATCACGTCACTTGGGAAGGCCACAACCTCATCTACTTTCCTAAGGTTTTTCTTTTGTGGCTAATTCACATGACCAGTGCTGCAAGGCATGAGCTATTTCCCAAGTTCCTTCTGCTCATGCACTTTTTGTTTGCAACGGGGAATGCAAGGGTCCACAGTCTTTTGGCCTCTTCCCCCGTTCAGTGAGTTTGTTCACACATCAGCAAAAGTACTCAGAATTTTTAGGCCTGTGTTAGGTGCCAGAGATACTAAGGCAGAGCCACATCAGGTCTTAACGTATTTCCAGCACAGCAAAGTGTCAGAGGAGGACTTTTTTGGTTGAATTTCAGTCACAGGCACTGTGACTCTCACGCAAGGCACCATCCCTCTGTCTGAGCAACTGGAAAATAGTACACGGAGATGATTTTGCTCAGCTCATATTTTAAAAATGAGCCTGTATGTAATAGCTTTCAGCTTACTGCTGGAGGAAATGTAGGGGCCCTGAGTGGATAGAAAGGAGAAACTAAAACCACAGACTGTAGGCGCTGTGCCAGGAGTGGATGCCCTTTCTCAACATGGGTCCATTATCACTGCAGCAGTCTCTGAAAACCCTCATTGACTCCAAAACATCAAGTATGGGTTGACTTTAAGGACTTCTTCATTTTGATCTGTCCTGCAGGAATAGTCCATGCCTTTTCACCATCTAACAGAGGCTACTGGTGAATGACAGTGTCAGGATTTTTGTTGATGATCCTTGTGAGAAGCATGCGCTAGAATAGCAACTACCTCATTCCCAAGTGGTGTCTCCTTGTAGGTATGGAGCTACTCCACATTTTATGGCTCAGAAGTCTTCAACTCTGTAACAGGACCTGTTGTGATGACAATATCTAATGCATCCTCTGCACAATCTAAGAAAAAGCAATTTGTACTTACCATTCTGACTAATGACAATGCAATGGATGTGGGAGAGAAGGTTACACATAAGAATTAGTATATTTTTATATTATCTGTATGCAGTATGGAGGTTGCCAAATACCCACCACAACAAACAGATGTTTCTCTGCAGGCAACCCAGAAAGAAACTCCAGAAGCATGAGATGGTGTAACTGGAAATGCTGATGGAAATTTTCCCACATCTTTCAGTAGGATATGCAAGGAAAGTATGGAATTGTTTATGTGATATTTACATTAGTGTGGAGTATCAGATGGGCACTCAGTGGTGCTCCCTGTGAAGTTGTGGTGAAGGCCAATAGAACCACACTATAAAAATTTAACAATTGTGACAATAAACCTTTTATAAATTTTTATATTAACATACCCTGCAAAACTTTTAAGAAAGAAATCACGAGAAAAATAATCACATTCCCATAACTTAAAACTGACGCTACAAGGTACTTCATGTAAGAACGAATCTTTGCTGAAGGACAATGATTAATTTTGTATAGTTATGTGTCTTTTTAAGAGAAAAAGGAACCTGTCTTTCTCTGATGAGCAAAGAAAGCCATTTCTGTAATTGCGGACATGGAATGACACTTTCAGTACAGATGTAAACCTACTTGTGGCATGTAGTGGGAGGTTACTGCAGTTAGAGTTAATATGTAGTGTTTAATTTGTTTATATAAAAATTTTGTGCAACTGAAAGCGCTGTATAATGACTGATGTGACAATAAAAAGGAATTTTATTATTTGTTTAAAATGGTCTGTTGTGAGATGATAGATTTATGCAGAGAACAAAGTAGAGGTGTCTGTCAGCAACCAGCTTTGCACAGTTGTCTTCCTCTGGCAACTCAGTCTTCTTTGTATTATTTCTGAATAGCTATGCAGAAAAAAGAAGCACTTTACACCACCATCTAATCCCTCCTTGTTAACAGAGTCATTAGATTACATGCTACTGGTTTCTTTAAAATATAAATTGAGCCTCCCCAAAATAAGTTTGGCCTCTTTGATTTAAAGGAATTGTTCAGAAATTTCTTTCTCCCCCAAACTTTGAACAAAATGAAAACATGACAACATTTGTGTATTAAAAATGCAATCACAAAATGAAGTAATTTATGCAACGTTATACAGTAGGTACTCTCATTCTGAGAAGTTCAAGTCATCTTGTTTCAGCTGGCTGTAGATTCTCAGAACGGACAAGTTTAGAGGTTTAACCATACAGGGATTTTCTGCATTTGATAAGATTGTTTAAAGCCAGTCTCTCCACGGGAGGAACTGCCTTTTAGACTGAGGGGACTGCTACTACACGTAGAAAGATTTTCCTCATTACTACTGGACCTGGAAAGTCACTACCTTCAACTTGGCCCCTTAAACTGCATCACTACATTAGGGGCACAGTGTTGCTGTCTTCCGGAAGAGAGTACCTAATGTTTGGTACAGTCAGTAGAGAAATGCAGGTGATCTGAGGCCTTCTGGATAAATATGTGTTTAGCTTGCGAGTCAAAGGTAAGTTCCTCTTGTGGAACTTTCACCTGCATTTTTGCATGAACTAGATAGTAAACTTCTGCACCTCTGAAGTCCTGCTTCCCTGATCGTGGACAATTTAGATGCAAATCAGGTATCTCCATTCATCCAGAGATTCCAGGTCCCGCCCTTTGCCTCTGGAAGCACACATGGAACAGTTCTGGAGCTGTCATTTCCAGGTGCAGTGAAAAGCAGGGCAACTTAACATCTATTGACTGTCCCATCTCAGTCAACTCAAATGTCACCTGTGCTGGCAACCTGCTGATTCTGCTTCTGATTTGAGGACAGTCTTCCAATGTGGTGGTTTAGCCCGGATCACCACACAGTTCTTGCTCACCCTCCCCCTACCCAGCAGGATGGGGGAGAGAAATTGGGAAGAAAGGAAAACTCGTGGGTTGAGATAAAAACAGTTTACTAAAAATACTAAAAACTACAAAGCTAACAGAATACAGGGATATTAATATATACAAAATATACAAAATGAACAATGTACAGTTTCTCACCACCCGATGTCCGAATGACCGATGCAGCCCGTCCTGAGCAGCAATCACGGAAACGACACAGAGCAGCAAGCAAAGCGGGGAGAGCAAGCTAGCAAGGTAGAGGGAACGATGCCAGCAAGCAAGAGAGAAGAAAAGGATGCCAAGGGTGCCCAGACGGATACCTGAAAAGAATTGCCCCCTCCCATGGGCCACCCTCCACTTATATACTGAGCATGACGTTTATGGCATGGAATACTCTCTTTGGCCAGTTTGGATCAATTATTCTGTCTGTCTTTTGCCCAGCTTCCTGCATCTGCACGTTAACGAGACTTTAACGAGACTTGGAAAGCCAGACAGTGTCCTTGGTCTCATTAACAACAACTCGTATCATCAGAGTGTTTTTATCAACATTCTTCACACATGAAATCCAAAACACACCGGCTACTGAGAAGGAAATTGACTCCATCCCTGCTGAAACCAGGACACTGAATTAAGTTTCTTTCCTTTTTTTTTGCCTTTACAAACCAATTAAAATGCTCCTCAAAAACCACTTAAGCATCATGTTATACTTCTGAGGCAGCTAATCATCATTTCTTGTGCTAGGTGGTTCATGAAAGAAAAGTTGTCCAAGATGTCTCATCAAGACAGCAACATAACCTTGATTAGACCCAAAAGCTTCCAACCCCATTGCTGTCAATATTTAACACCTTCATTCCCACTCTCCCGTCACTTGTACTACTTAGCTGCATCGTGTGCATTGAATAACTATTGGCTTTATAGTCTTAGTCCACAAGGACAAACACAGTTTTTTGTGCATAGCAAAAGTTTCCCAAACCAAAGCAACCGTGAAAGAGATAGTCAAGCTTGACCTTATGGCTTACTGAACACCCATGAACCTTCACAGAGAAGGGATGTCCTGAACACTCAACAATGAGAAAACCTTCAAATGGAGTTACATTTAGCCAAATATCTGAATTCAAACATACTGTCATATTCTGTAGTAAACCTGGCTATTTCTTTTTAAGACGCCTTAATAGGTCAGATAATTATTTTTTCTTAAATATTAATTATCTGATTATGCTTACAGAGAAAATCTTGAAGAACTAAGGCTGAAGGCTAAAAAGCCATGAAGGACACTGAAAAAGCAATTTTTTTTTTTGTCAGAATAGAGTCATAGAGTCATATAATAGTTAGGGTTGGAAGGGACCTTTAAAGGACATCTAATCCAACCCCCCTATAAGAAGCAGGGACATCTCCAACTACATCAGGTTGCTCAGAGCCCTGTCCAGACTGACTTTGAATGTTTCCAGGGATGGGGCATGTACCACATCTCTGGGCAACTTGTTCCAGTGTTTCACCACCCTCATCGTAAAAAAAAAAGTCTGTTCTGAATCTACCTCCCCCTATTTTAAAACCATTGCCCCTTATCACAAGAGATCCTGCTGAAAAGTTTGCCCTCATCTTTCTTATAAGTCCCGTTTACGCACTGGAAGGCCACTATAAGGTCTCCCTGCAGCCTTCTCTTTTCCAGGCTGAACAGCCTCCACTGTTTCAGCTTGTCCTCACAGGAGAGGTGCTCCAGCCCTCTGATCATCTTTGTGACCTTTCTCTGGACCTTCTCCAACAGGTACATGTCTTTCCTGTACTGAGGACTCCAGAGCTGAATGTAGTACTCTAGATGGGCTCTCAGAAGAGTTGAAGAGAGGGGCAGAATTGCCTCCCTTGACCTACTGATCGCACTTCTTTTGATGCAGCCCAAGTTACAGTTGGCCTTCTGGGCTGTAAGCACACAGTGCTTGCTCATGTCCAGTTTTTTATCTACTAGTACCCTAAAGTCCTTCTCTGCAGGGCTGCTTGCAATCCCTTCATCTGCCAGCCTGTATTGATATCAGGAGTTGCCATGACCCATGTGCAGGACCTTGCACCTGGTTGAACTTCCTGAGGTTTGCACAGGCCCACCTCTACAGCCTGTCAACGTCCCTCTGGATGGCATCTCGTCCCTCAGGTGTGTTGACTGCACCACACAGCTTGGTGTCGTTGGTGAGCTTGCCAAAGGTGGACTCAGTCCTACTGTCCATGTTGTCAACACCACTCATCACTGATCTCCATTTGGACATCAAGCCACTGACTACAACTCTTTGAGCACAACCATCCAGCCAATTCCTTATCCATTGAGTGGTCCATCTGTCAAATTCCTCATGATCTACATGATGGTGTTACCATTTTATTTGCTTGCTTGAAATACCCAGAATGCCAGCATAATTTCATTGATCAATTATCGTGCTACAAAGAGACAAAGTTCAAACTCTTGCTAGCACATTTCTAGACTAGGTCCAAATTTCTGGGGAAATATGAAAAACTCTGGATGTTACAGGAAATCTTTTGCAATTTTTTTTTTGTGTATTTTCATCTGTACAAATCAATTAATTTCAGGTAGCACAAGTATGAGGAAGGTATGGCCTTCTCTATATGGCAATAATTTAGAGTGGTAAAAAAAAAAAATCTGTCCACAATTTACAACACTCAGGGATGGAAATAAAAGCAACTTAAGCAAATGATTGTTTTAAAAATAAAAGACTGCCAAACTACTTTATAGCAACATTATATATCAGACAGAGCAGATTAGCAAACAAATTGAGTCCAACATGATTTTTACTTCAGAGTGATCCCCCACAGACTTTTTGCTTATTTATCTCTAAGTTCTTAAAGAGGTTGTTCATAGACTTTTACGTCCTCCCTCCCCCTGTTTGCTATTTGTGAAGTGTGCCACCATGGTCATAATTTTACCCTAGCATACCAGGTCCCACTGCCAACAACCAAGGCAGAATTATTTCAGAACATGTTATTACTATATCCTAAAAATATTTTGATGATCAATCGTCTTTCGGAATACTGTTTTGCAGGGGAAGATAATTACAACACCTTAGGCTATTTCTGGAAAGAAAATACCACCAGTAATCAAGTGGCTTCAGAAGATAATCTTTGGAAAGTCCTTCTGGAATTTAGTGCTCCAGGTCAGAAATCAAGCCAACAAATAAAATACATGTGAGAGTTAAAACTCATTGTTCTAAGGAATCTTAGCATTGTGGCCATTGTTAGTTCTGGCTCAGCAGAATTGATTTCAAACTAAATGTTTAGTTTGCTTTTAGCAGTATTGCTTTTGTGTCGGAGGACTCCCCGAATATTCACTGATTCCTCACGGAGGTATGGGTGAACTTCGTTTATTTAGGGCTTTGTACACACAGTTATAGGGTTTGCAAGATTGCACGCGGGGGTAAACTTATTGCTATTGGATACAAGGTTCGTAGCACGCGCTGATACTATATACTGATTGGATACATGCAAATATACACGAGCATCTTCATCTTCTTCCCCACCTGCAGTTAGCTTATCTTGTTTAACATTCCTTTCTGTTTACAGCGCGGCTGTTTATCACTTACAGTGCTGTAGCTAAAGGCTGGGTTGTGCAGGCAGGCCTCAAGCAGCACAGCATGTCCCTGTTCAGTGAGAATATTCTCTACAATTCCCCCTTTTTCTTTTTGCACAACCCAGGCTTTGGTTATTACATGCTCCAAATTCCTTCTAATACATGACATGACACAACTCAAGATAACCAGACCTATTAATATGATTTAAAAAAAAATTCTTCCTCCTTCGATTATGAATGATTGAAGTCAGCCTGCAATTTATCACTTAGATAACCAGTCCTCTAGTGGATTATTCGTTTCCTTAAGAGCATGTAATCCATCCTGTAACTGCCATAGTTTCTTATGAAAGTCTCTATGTTCACGCGCATGGTTCTCTCCACCTGCACCCTGCTTCACCTTACTGCTCCCAGTATACCAGCTGTTTTCCTTCTTCTCAAGGTTGCTTCATTACTTTCTCACAGGCAGCTTCATTAGTTTCTCACAGGTGGCTTCAGTACTTTCTCACCAGCGGCTTGGTTACTTTCTCACAAGCGGCCTCATTGATGTCCTTGAAGCCTGCTGCTCAAAAACATAACAATTCAATTCAGTCTGGATTTTTCACTAAGTGCCCCTGGCTCTCCAGGTATCCAGCAAATCCCCCTTTTTCTTTTTGAACAATCCAGACCCCTGTCATCATACGTTCCATAGCTTTCACAAAGGATTTTAAAATACACCCCAATACCATCAGTGTCAACAGCAACCCATCAATAATACCATCCCATGTATTATCAAACCTTTTTGCCAACCTGTAATCCCCAAGGATTTCAACCAATCCGTTAGCTCGCTTTCCACTTGTATTGCATGCATGTTCTGG
>JAAGAY010123607.1:0-11323 GCA_011801015.1 Ardeotis arabs
CTGTTTCTCTCCCTTCCATGTCCATGTCCCTTCCTCCCCACTGGAAACCGTGTTCAGAGATGTCTCAGCCAAACCGTTGTCTCTCCATCACTCGTTCACCCCCTTTTGGGTAGAAAACACACCCGACTTTTTCTGGATTTAGTTTGTTTCTTGCCAGGGTGCTTCAAACAAAATATTTAAACACACATTGGATTGCAGGTTGAAATTCAAGTCTGTTCTCTCTCCGGTGAGGAACCTATCCATCAAAACGATTTTTTTAGTTGTCTCTGACCTAATGTTTACTGAATTATTCCATTAAAATGAAAATAGAATTTCTGTTGAAGAGACTCAGAAAAATCACATTTTGTTTCGTCTTCCACACAGAATAATCGACAGCTCAAAAGTTAGCACATTTAAAAGACAAAGAGGATTTTCAAAGTCTGATTTGGCACAGAACTGCAAGGGCGTATCACATACATTCAGTGAGATATTGTTTAGTGCTTTTTTTTCTTTGAGGCCTTACACACATTTCAGATTGCACCTCAAAAGCAAGAGAGATGGACAAAATAAATTTGCAGAACCAAGGGGTTTCAACGTGAATGAGACCAATGTGAACAACTTGTGTCAGTGAAATGTTATAAGCACCTGCATGAATTTTCCTGCCATCTTCTGAGTTATTTAGACAGATCTGGGAGAATGAATTGGTATCCCTTTTAGTCAGACTAGGTCAGAAGTCAAGCAAAGCTGTGCAATAGCAGCCCAACCACCACCTACCAGAGCCAACAGGTCCCACCGGCACTTTGGAAGCTTACAAAACCTGAGGAGCTTCCCATGCAGGGTACAAAAATCAGTGGCTTGCTCTTCCAAGCTACAATACTATCAATGCCATTTCACATCTCCTCTTTCATTGCTGTTCATTGATCCCACTCCCTCTCCTACTAGTAGAATCCCAGAGCAAACCAGGTCCATCCTTTTTGCCTGTGATTCACAGCTTCATCTCACCTTTCAACTTTGCACTTCTGCTCAGCTCATATGCTAGCAACACCTCCATGCTCCTATGAAGGCTCCCTTTCCCTCCCAACCAGAAAAGACCTTGATTTAAATTTGAACAAATTCTTTCAAGAAAAATAAAATGTAAAACCCAATGTGACATGAAACCCATTACACACTACTTGCATACTACTTATATTCCTTTCCTACACACTTCATCTCTTCTTTGTCTGATACTATAAACTCTTCAGAGACAGGAAATTGTGAAATCCAGTATTTATTGGAGGCTATAGCAGAACTCTTATTGACTTGAATGGAATCAGGATTTCATCTTTTTCACAGTTACTCCTGAGTAGACCGCTGCTCTTTATCAAAATACATTAGATTTATATTTGCAACTGCTAGCACACTATGTTACAGGTAAAATCCAAGTCAGAAATTTGTATTCTGTTTAAAGAGGTTACATTTCTAGAATATTTATTTCTAGTACATCAGAGAACAATACAGTGAGAAGCTTATCATTCAGCTATTTTAGTTCATGACTTTATTGCCTGTTCTTTGCCATGTCCCCAAAGCACTAATTAGAAAAATTGCTTCTGACACAGAGCTTGAAAAATTGTGAAAGAAGCATAGCTGGCTTTTTTGGCATTTTTGTTTGTGACCAAAAACTTTCAGTAGCCTTTTCAATCTTCTCTCTTTTTTTTTTTTTTTTTTAATATTGATTCTGAAATCTCCAAGCAACTTAGCAGTAAAGCAAGGTTGCATCATTAAAGGCAATTGACTTACAAAAGCTATCATCCCTGGAGGAGAAAAAAAATAAAAAGTGAACCTAATACAACGCACATGCAAGCAAATACACATTTTGCTTTATAGTGCTAAGACCATAGTGGATTTTTTTTTTCCCCCCAAAGGTTTAAACAGATCAGTGAGACCTAGTATCCTGCTATTCTGCAGAATCCACGTATCTGAGATAACTTATGGGCAACAGCATGTGATTCACAACAGTCAACACGATGACATGACTAATTCAACCAACCACAAATATTGAAACCTAAGAGAAGAAAAGATGATTATTTACTTCCATGAATTCTGCCAACATGGAAGTTAGATCTCTTACCTGTCACAGGGGAACTTTCACTGAAAACCTTTGTCTTCTTGGTTTTGAGAGAGCACTTGCATCAGCACCCTTGCTGTCTGCAATAGCACCATTCACCTTCTCTGAGGCCTAATTCAGTAAAAGTATTTTGAGCTTTCAGGACAAAATAAACCAGGGAATACCCGCTCTGTGATCTTTGTTGGGATTTAGGCGACAGATAAGTTATTTTAAGCCCTATGGCAGGCAGGTGGGAATTACAGGTAGCAGTTGAACTGGGAAGCTATGGATATACAAACTTTTATCTTAGGTGCCTCAAGTGGTGACTGGGCACTTGAACTCTTGTGGACCTTTGCCCACATGATTTACAGGTCCTTTTTTTTATTAATTTTGTATTTGTCTGAAAAGGATCTTGTAACTCCATTACCCTCTAGCATTCAAAGTTTCACCTGCAATCAGTTCCTAGAGATGACGCTCTCCTCCCAGCATCTTATACAGGCAGTGGCTTACAATTAGTGATCACTGGAGTCCCTGGAGTAGATACAAGGTGAAAGATCAGTAGTGGATACAAAAAAGCAAGGTCACTGTGACAGAACTAAAGCTGTCTCACCACAATTCCTACCATGACTGCAGAGAAAAGGACATCAGTGTGATGATTTTAATAGCAGTAAAAGGCGATATGTTTACAAGAAAATAGTTACATTAGAACTTATTATTAATCTTAAGTTACTATCACATCACTATCGCTCCCTAGAATGCCAGTTTACTACCCCTTCTCCACAAAATATTACTGAGATACATTTTTGTGCTCAGGGAAAAAAAAATAGTCTGATAAATTTTTAAACCCAATTTCTTGAAGTGAGATGAGGTCATGGAGATGCATGTCATTATTAAAAAGACTTAGTAAGGGTTAAAGAAAACCTAAAAACCCAGATTCTGGTATGGAAGAAGTCACTGAGTGCAGGTATTTATGACAACGATGCTCTAACAGTTTTCACAAGATATTCACACAATCTCTATTTTAGGGAACATCTGAGAATAGAGAAGAGGAGCTGTGAAACAAAGCACTAGAAGTCTTTATAAAGAGATGCGCCTTGTTACCCCTTTCCCACATCTCAGCGTGTACAAACTCTGGTCTGAAAACACTTTGTGTACCTTGTGCTCTTTGAGTTCAAAACGTTTGCATCCATGCAAAACCTCACTCTGACCTTCGATCATTCAGCATTTGCATCCTCTCTCTGCTATCACAATAGTTTTGAAATGCGTTTTGTTTTTCAAGAGAAGTTGAAGCTGCATCTCAGTAAGGTTGTTGCCAATACTTATCTCAGCGCTGGCATCATTAGCAAAGCTGAGATTATGCCATGGAAACCACATGACAGGTCTGCTTGTCTCATGCTTTAAATATGACACTTGCTTTTTGGCCACCGTTTCAAATTTTTCCATTTTCAGAAGTGAATCAGCAACTGCCAGAGACTATAAACTCTCAGGACTGCAAAACTGCCAGTTTGCATAATCCAGAGGCTTGGACAGCTAGCTTGGTTGCTGCTGCAAACGCTGAAGGCAGGACTGTAACTCAAAGTACTGCGTCCAGCTCTGGAGTCCCCAGAAGGACATGGGCCTGTTGGAGAGGGCCACAAAGATAAGAGGGCTGGAGCACCTCTCCTGTGAGGACAGGCTGAGGGAGTTGGGGCTGTTCAGCCTGGAGATGAGAAGGCTCCGGGGAGACCTGATAGCGGCCTTCCAATACCTCAAGGGGGCCTATGAGAAAGATGGGGAGAAACTTTTTAGCAGGACTTGCTATGACAGGACAAGGGGTAATTGTTTTAAGATAGAGGAAGGTAGATTCATACTGAACATAAGGAAAAAATGTTTTGCAATGAGAGTGGTGGAACACAGGACCAGGTTGCCCAGAGAGATGGTGGATGCCCCATCCCTGGAAACATTCAAGGCCAGGTTGGATGAGGGTCTGAGGAACCTGATCTGGTTGAAGATGTCCCTGCTCCTTGCATGGGGGTTGGACTAGGTGATCAAAGGTTCCTTCCAACCAAAGCCCTATGCTTCGTAACATTTATTGCGTATTTAGTGCATACTGCCTCCCTTCCAGCCAGTGCCTCTGTAACATACAATGCTCTCCAATGCAGGAGACGAGGAGCAGCACTGTGCAGGAGGCACAGCTGCTACCAGCTACTACATTATATAGGTCTGTGAGAGTCACCTATGAGTACAGATGATAACATGCATAGCAGTCATGCTACACAGTCATGCTTTCCTCAGATGCCCAAATGTCAAGTTCTCACAGATGGTCTCAAGTAAGTATTAGTATAAAGTTCAAAAACACCTCTTGAAGAGGTCTACTACCTGATTACACAGCTAGTTAAGCCCTTATAGGCCCTTCTAGTCTAGTACCTTAAATTTCTACAAATGGAAGGCTATAATTACATCAGCGACTCTGAAAAGTTCTCAGATTATATTAAAGCACACTCCAGAAAAAAAACATTATACTATACCCCTAAAAGAGAAATTTCAGAAAATTTTTTTGAAAAATCATAAAAACTGAGAATGATCCTACATCTTTCAGACATGTTTCTAGGCAAGCTACTTAACGAAATATTCCATTGTAAATACATCAGTGTAGGTACAATTTTATTTGTTTTTCCTACCAGCTGTCAGCACACATTTAAGCTTCCCGTAAGGCAACACTGCCCTCTCTTGGTGTAATTCGTTATGCACAACGTTTTTGAGAAAATTCCCCAGAAACTCTAGAAAGTATTTTTAGGGATGTACTACTTTTTAACTTTGTAATAAACTGACCTGTTGAGTTTTTGGATGGGGGGAAACCACAAAAACCACACCACCAAAAAACCCAAACCTAGCTAAAGCATATGAAGTACTACAAATAACAGATTTCATTTTGTAGGATGTTGATCTGAAACAGTCACTACCGTTAACAGATTACTGAAAGCCAACATTATAGAATTTGTTAGATGTGGAGCAAACAGTACAAAAATACTGCATTGTATGCTCGCTCTTACAGATTACAGCAGAAATATGCACTGTATTATTTAGTAGTGAGATAAACTGAAGGCCAGGACAAAAACTAAAGTTAGGAAGACTAAAACCAGGTATTTAAAGTGGTTAAAACACTGAGCAAAACCTTTCAAGCTAACATATGCAAAGACTATTGTTTGTACAGACCTGAGAAATGGCAGAAATCAAAGATTTTGAAGCAGGAATCAGAACTTCTTGCTAAATTTTTCTGATATAAACTGATCTATCGCTACCATTTATTCACCAGTCACTTCCTCCTAGAAAACTTTGCCACCTCTCACTCTCCCTTTATCCCTCTTCCTGTTCCAACCCTAAAGGAAAAAAAAAAATAATAATAATATCACTTTTGATTGCTTTTTGATCACTTAAGTCAAGTAGAAAAATATCAAAGCTTGTTTCCACCCTTGTGTAACCCTCTGATGTGGTACCAACACTGCCAACACCAAGCCATACACTTTGTGTACAGTTTGCAAGGCCTCTGGTCTGGCTGCATCTGAGCTTTCCTTTACTTGCCCATAGCTTTTAGACAGTTTAGCTGGGACAGCAATCTCTCTAGCTTACCTGGTGTCTATAGGTAACTTGTTTCGCTCACGTTTATCTTTGTGGGGTGTAAGTCTACTTTTGTATAAGTAACAGTAGCAAGCGATTATTGTTGGCAGAATGAGGTATTTCTCATTCCCTCACAATGCCATAGCGGAGAGAAACGCACCTCTGGTATTAGAGCAGAGGCCCTCAGAACTAGGGACACAGGAGGCAGCACAGGTGAATACTTGCACGGGATTGCAAGAGATGGGGCCCACGCTTGGTTCTGGAGATCACACAGCCTTGTGCAGCTCTACAGTGGTCAGTTTAAAACAAAAACACTCCCACAAAACTGATGCTTGACAAAACTGGTTTTAGGGGCAATAGAGTATCCAACATACACAGATTATCATACGCAGAAAACTTGGGTACAAGCTAGAGCTACAGAACAATGAAAATGCAAAAGCACATTATTCAACACACAAATGACTCCCAAGCTGATCCCGGGAGCGTAAGGAGTCAGCAACATCAACAAAATATTCCTACCACGAAAGAGTGCAGGGGTGCACAACCCTGTTACCCTCTCCAGCAGTTGTAAGCTGTGGATTTAACACTTGGGGGAAATAAAGGGAGGTTGAGCGTAACTTCAAGAAAAGGAACAGAAATGAGAAGTGCATGTGCTACAATTGTATTACTGTGATTATTACTGTTATTTTCTACCCTCTATATAGAGGTAATCTAACTGCAATATTCTTTTCTACAATATTTAGACTAAACCGTGATTCTTAAACTACACTTGAAAGATCTCTATAAGCGTATGTGTGTGTGTATATATATACATATATATGGAGAGAGATAGAGATGTATCTAGATTCCTACACCTAAAATAATAACTTTAACACCTTCCAAATAAAAACCCACCTACCCCTTTTTTCAAGGAAGTAGAAATCAGTGAGCCTCCAGCCCTGGACCACGAATTAGCTGAAAGCTTTGGTAAAAATGACTTTAGTCATGATGGTTTGTATCAGGAGGTGGAGTCTCTACCTTGGACACATAGGTTGTCACATAACTTACCAACACAATCTCAGAAGTGAGAGTCCTGGCTCCTGGACTAGTTTCCTTACTTAAATATCTCGATTTCCAGAAATGCGATATTAATATAAGCCACTAAGCTTCAAAATCAAGTATACAGAAACCTGATCAACTGAATATAATGGTATAAGAACTCAAAAGGACATCTGAGAGAAGAGATTACCGAAATGTGTATCAACAAAAAAAACCCCGTTGGTCTATTTCCCTGTAAAGCAACATTTCTCAGTTTGTGGAGATCATCCATGTGTACTGAGGATGTTTGAGGTAGGCAATCAGGTAAGCAGTGGAGCAGTAGGAAACCCAGTACTGCTAGTCAGCTTAGTGTACCCACCTTTTGTTTTTCCTGTAACTGCTAACGAAGTAAGGCTGCATCAAGAGGCAGTTTCAACAGGAAGTATGACTCACTCGTCACTCACCACTCTTGCTATTCTTACCTCAAGGCTTTCCTTATTTATTTTGACCTAGATTGTTTTCACCCTCAACATAGCAACTATCTCAACATTTAGTAGGGGAAAAAAACCAAACAAACACACACAAACCAAAACCACACATGAAACTGTTCTTGAGTGTATAGCTCGAGTATAGCTCCTGGGCTTTCCAGAAGAAACTAAATCTCCACAAGTACTTCAAATGTAGTGCTGGGCCCCAAACAGCTTTCCCATGTCATGAATAACATTTCATCTCCCAACCTTCATAAAAATCCAAAATTCAGCAAGAAGGTATATTACTCTATTTCTGAAATTCAAGAATAGCCTTTATTAAAAAGTTACTGATCTATGAACAAACTGGTATCTGAATTTCCAAGTAACTGAAAATACTTGCACATAAACACAGAAATTCAAGCAAGCAGAAACCACCAAAAAAACCATTTTATTGCAACAATGTCCCCATCATCAACTGAGATGGCAAAAACTAAGTTTTAATTCATTTTGTGTTTCTACCTTTTATTTATGTAAATATAAATTCAAGAGTGTAAAATAAATCCACATATAAAACACAGAAGAAACATTCTCTTTCAGTGACTCCGAAAAAACCTTACATACTGAAAAATCATGACAAGTCATCCGCTGTCCATTTTTCCAAGTATACAGGCGTGAAAGAATGCAAAAATTTATTCTCCAAAAGCATCATAGATAAAGTCCTTAAAGTTTTAAAGTAATATTTAGTAATCTCATACTCTTGAGCTTATGGATGTAGATTCCAAGAAAAGGAGAGACAAAAAACATCTCAAACTTCAGATTACTTAAACTCCACCTAAAATAATCAATTTAAAACAAGATTATGTTCAATTCTTACAGCTGATGCATCACAATTACTTTATTAGTATCCTTATTGTGGAAAACTATTTCTTATTAGCTCTTCCTGCTTTTAAAATAAAGTCAGAATACTTATTTCAAATAGATTTGTTTACCTACACTGTAAATATATTGCGGAAAGTATCTCCACATGCTGGTACAACAGGCCTTCATGAAGTTCCACTTAAACATTACTATGATGTACCTTAAAGAACATGGACTATAGCATGAAGTGCACCATAGAGTCAGTGTCATGGGATTATGCATTATCTTCCTTCTCAGATGCAACAAAATGCTTATAAATTTTGAAGTCAGTACTGGATTGTTAGACCACATGAATATCAGCTGGTTATAAACACTTGGACTAGGAACATCTACTGTTTTAGAAAGATGTTATTATTTTGTGTTACTGTTATTACACCAAAAAAAAAAAAATCTGTTACCAGTATTATAAAACGTATCGTGCAGGGTATTTCAAGAGGAATGTTTTTCACTGGGTCCAACAGGCAAATGTTTCCAATGTTTGTGGCTTTTAATGCAGATCATGCCAAGTTCTTAATAAACAGTGTTTTCCCTCATGGTTATGTTACAACAGAGAATGAAGAAATCAAGATGGTAAAAGCAAACAAAGTTAAAAATGAGAAGTGCAAGTAACTTCACAACTAGAAGAGGAAAAATCATAGAAGGATTTAAATCAGCGCTATTGTGGGTCCCCACAGCTGCTGCTACTCTTAGGTTTCAAAAAAAAAAAAGCATATGATTTTATAAATATTTTTGTGCTGAGAGCCATGCTCAGAAAAAAAAAAAAAAGGCTAGCACAAGTCTAACTTCTTGGAGAGGCATGTTAAGTACAAAATTCACTTACTAAAGTGCATTTGCTGAACAAATTCTAACTTCTACTATTATAGCTATCCCAATAAGCAATATAAACTAAACTTTGTTGAAATTCTACCTCTACTTAAAAGCAGTAAATATAGATGACTGATATCTAAATTACAATCTTGTATTACCAAACATTTTGACTCAATGCTGTGAGCTGTAGAAATAAACAAAATGTACTGTCTTAAGCTTCCCACAAATGAGGAAGTGCCTCTAGTTAGAAATACTGAAAGTGGAGAATGGAGTTAAATACAAGCAGAGCTGAAGCAAGCATTGCTTTGCTTCTTATTCAATATGATGTTTTGTTAAGGCTCTGAGAGAAGCTGTTACTTTTCTCAAAATCTTTTGGCAAAAGACAAAAATGCAGAAGAAGCAGAGTCATCTGACATTTCAGAACTTGTACTTTTCGTATTTCGTTAAAGCCAGCTCATTCAGTGTCTGTATACATTTATTGCACTTGTGTTGTTGGAATACATCTATACCAACATAGTAATGATTGCAACAAAGCCATAGTAAAATAAACTTTAAAAGGGTCTGATTCTGACATTAGAGAATAAGTGTCTGCATGTTTAAAATGTTCCCCTAATAATAATACAGACAAATTGCCCATCAAGTCAGATGCACATGTTCAACAATTATTTAGCATATATAAAATTTCACTCATCCTTTTATCAATACAAATCTGTTAGGAATCAAAAAAGACTTACCATGCAAAATATTGATTAGTGCTGCATAATGGAATATATATTTCTATCAGAGTTAAAACAGCATTTTCAAAATTTAAAGAAAAATAAATTTTTAAAAAGGGATTCTACTGTTGAATGCAAGTCTTCCTCGTAGCAAAGACAAGATAGAGACAAGTTACGATTTATCGCTGTACTTCAGTCTTGATGAAAGACTAATAATAAACTGTCCACCTACTTCTTAATAAATGCTACATTTTCAAGAATAAAGGAACTATCAGTAGGCATTATTTCTACTTAAAACAAGTTACTTCTCTCTGTAATAGGTCAAGTACGCTTTTAAAGATTCAGGTAATGGTAGACTCATAATTTTCTCTCTCAATAGATTACGAGGAGGTTCTTCTGGCTTCAAGGCCTCACTGTGATCTTTATCCTCCTCCTCTTTGTTATCATCTTCCATTCTTTCATCTTCTTCACTATCTAGAGGCTGAGGAATGAGCTGATTACCAACAAACACATAGGTGTTAATCCTGCGTCTACGACATCTCCTCCGTTTTCGTTTTGGAGGAGCCTTCTGAGCAATACCCTTGGCTTTCATCTCCTCATTTATGAAGTTTCTAAGTGTACGTCTGATATATATTCGAGCAAGGTCCTGGAGATTCCTAACAGCACATGGAGCTAAAATGAAAGAGAAAGTGAGTTACAATTACTGTAAGTGAAATTTCCAGCTAGCAAAAAAAATTAGCTGCAAGGCAGTAAGACTAATGTTCAAGAACAACTGAAGTTTTAGTGTACAACACAATACGCAAATGAAACAATGGTAGATAGAGCCACCTTGACAAACCCTGTAGGATATTCACTACTGAAAGACTTCTATTCCACATACATATGTAAAGAGGACAGATTTGAGCTGAAAATGGCTTCTGAAACACGATTAGTTTTTTAGAGAAAATACACAGTCCAAGAAATGAAGAGACCTTTTGACAGATGTGCAAGAATAGTTGAAAGCATCAGCAGATTATTAAAATAAATTCAAGAAAGCATGCAACAAACACTTGCCAGGTGCTAAAAGGTGCCAGTCTTGGGACCTACTGCTGGCACTGTTTTGAGATCCTGCAGCTGGGAAAGATTTCCACCCTTATGTTGTATTTGTTTAGGCAAGTTTCTTTCTTCTGCCTCCCTTTTCTACTCACTAAGCTTTTCCTTACTTCCTACTGAACCAACAGATGAGGGAGGGCCATGTCAACTTCACAGCTGACCAATGAGGCAAGTCACCCGTATCTTTGCAGCAGAAGAGAAATCAAGAAAAAAAGCAAGTAACAAAAAGCTGAAAGCCACATATTTTCCAGGGACAGACAGGCAGGTGATGACTAAGTGCTGCTGGACTAGTGGATGACTGCCCTACATGAGCTACAGCTGGCTAATTCCAAGGAAAACAAAACCAAAGTAGTAAACCAACCAAAGCTCTGCAACCTATTCAACTTCCTTGCTTGTCATTTTTGTTCCTATATAAGGCAGCATAAAATTAATGGGGACTGCAGCAAGGGAGAAGTTAGTGAAGAAATAATTTTGATAAATACACTTCCAATATTGCATTAAGCTTAAAAAACACATGTTTAATAATCTTTTGTTTCCTACACTGACTTCAGTTGCATGCTAGTTACTCATAATTGATACAGAAAGTATGTTTATGACTGGCAATATTGTTTTCAGCTAATGTCAACAAGGAAAAAAAAAAAAAA
>JAAGAY010123645.1:1685-26584 GCA_011801015.1 Ardeotis arabs
GCCGTGTCCCTTTGGGGTGAAACTTCTGGGAGATGGCTCCGTGCCTCAGTTTCCCCACCTAGGGATTGCTGTATTAACGGGGACGTGAGGGTGTGCAGGACGTTTTGTAGCAGGACACCCAATAAGTGGGTGCGTTGTTAGACCAAGGAAGGCCTCATCAGGAGCTGGGGAGGACCTGGGCCCCCGGGGGGTGGTGGGGGTCCCGGGGTGCTGGCAGGGGCCTCAGTGTCCTGCACACCCGGGACACTGTGGCTTCTGCTGGCAGCTGGCACCGTTGGCTCTCTCCTTTTCGGAGCTCGCTTGACCAAGAGGAGATCAAACCACGGGATGTGGGAAGAGTCAGCATCTTAGCAGAGAGTTGTTTTGTACCAGGAGAAGAATATTTCCCCAGCTCAGAACTGGGCATGTTGTGGGCCAGGGAGAGCAATTTTCCTGCCCATGGAGATGGGGGTGTGCTGTGGATGGCAGGGCAGGCAGGTTTGCCCCCAGCTCGGGGGGTGCCGGAGGCGCTGCTGGGGACAGGCTGGGACTGGAACCCCTTGCACGAAAATCCTCAGTATGTGCCCCGAGCAGAACACTCCTTTGCTCCTTACGCAATCCTGGCTGACATTTCATAAGTCCCAACTGTTGATACAAGGAAGGGAACTGGATTTCTGCACAGAAGCAAGCCGCCCGTGCCAGGAGGCTGCTGTGCAGGCTTGCCAGGCCTGTGCTCTGCGCAGTCGTTCCGAGGGAATTCGTTTGGTTTTACACGTAGCTCTCGGCCAGAGCTCCACAGCTGCAGATTTAAACCCAGAGCGCTAAGCTCCGTACCCGGTGCAGTGTCACTGGGAAGGCTGGCATGTCAAATGTCTTTGAGAAGTCACACCAGTACCATTTAAACTCTTGCAGCTTTCTCGTGCGTGGGCGCAGGTCAGGCCCCAGGCGGGTGGGGGCTGCGGGGGCCGTGCGGAGTCCCCTCTGCAATGACGGCTGCCCCTTCGCTCGCAGGTTTTTAGATCTGCGCAAGAACCATGGCATCCATCCCCTCGAGCGGCTCGCTCATGGCGACGCACAACTACTACAGAAGTAAGGGCGGGCGCTCGGGGGCTGGGGTGGGCTCGGGGCGGTGGGCGAGCGGGCGGGACACGCTCTGCCGGGCTTGGGGGGACGCGACTCCAGTGGAGATGAAGCTGAGCTTGGGTGTGAGCTTTCAGCCAAAGCCCAGCGAGAGCTGGCAGGCTCCTTGTTGAGCGAGGGGGGCAGCCAACAGCCATCCCTCCTGCTGCTCGGACCCTCCTTTGGGCCACCGCAGCCCCCACCCCGTGATACTGGCTGAAGATGGGTCTTGCAAACTCCTTCACTTGTTATGAAGGTTGCATCTTCCACTGTTGCTGTGGAAATGAGCAGCAAAACCAGTCTGGGCAATGGCAGCTACTGGTACATCTCCAGGGGAGAGACTTTCTGGTTTCATGGATTGCCTAAAGCAGAGGGATGGCCACGCCGAGGCCGTGCTTTGCCCTTCGTGGCATGGCCAAGGGTCGGCGGTGGCTCTGACGGCTGTGATTTCTCCACAGGGCGCCTGAGCTCCACATCCAGCAACAGCTCCTGCGGCAGCTCGGAGTACTCCGGGGAGGTCGTCCCCCACTCCCCGGGTAAGTGCTGCGGGGCTGGGGGTCCCTCCACTGCAAATCTCACTGGAGGTGACCCAGCCTCTCCTGTGAGATGAGAGTGGGTTGCCCTGACCTGGACCTTCCCTGGCACGCGCTGTCCCCCAGGTCTGCCCAAGGCCGACCCCGGCCACTGGTGGGCCAGCTTCTTCTTCGGGAAGACGACTCACCTGGCCATGACGACCGTGTCGGAGTGCCCGGAGAGGTGAGTGCGTTCCTTGGACAGGGTGATGTGGGAGAGTGCCAGCGCGGGGTGGTGGGGGACATCCCTGCTGCATCCCCCGAGGTGCATCCTGACCCAACAGGTGACATTTTCGTGCCCGGGGTGCCGACTCCTTTGCTGCGGAAATAAATGCAGAGCGACAACGAAACGCTGTGGTGTCAGCCTGACGCTTTCTCTGCTCTGTCTTGCAGCATGGGAGCGCTGCAGGTGACGACAGGACCGATGGCTTGTGGCTTGGTGCCCGCGCCAGGAGCGGGACGGAGGCGTCACGCCAGCGAGCCCAGCTCCGGGCCCTCGGCGTGAGCGGGTCGGCGGCTGCTCCCCACGCTGGCGGGCACAGCCCCTTCCCCCCCGTAGAGCAGGCAGGCTGCTGCAAGGCAAAGGTGCTGCTTTGTAATAAAAAAAGTGCAGCGAAACCCCGAAGATCCCCACGCCAGCCTTTTAACTCTTTGTTAATGCAGCTACGCCCTTTCCACGCAGACTCAGGAACACGTTTTATTTACCTTGTACTCGTACAATGGCAACTAATAAAGTCAAGCAGCCTTTTAAAACCCTGCGGGTTGGTCTTTGTCTGGGACAGGAGGGCCAAGCGGTGCTGTGGGTGTTGGTGGAGCTGCACCGGGACACGGGACCGCATCCGACTGTGGCATGTACGGCAGAGTCCGGTAACGCTGGATCCGTGGTCATGCTGCTGTGAGTCACTGGTGTGTGTGTGTCTTTTGCATGTGAGCAAGATCCAGCTCGGCTGTGGCGATGCTGTGGGTGCCTCCCCCACTCTTTACTCCTTTTTCTTGGCAGCACAGCCCGTCCCCGCCGGCACTGAGCTCGCTTCACTCCCTGAGTACGTTGCTGCCCTGCCTGGCTGCGGTGCCTCACGGGCTGGGAGCCAGTGCTCGCGTCTGCTTAGGGCTGGGGGAAGGAAAAAAAAAATCCTTTCTAAGACAAGACAAGGTGTGATGCCTGGCTGGTGAGCTGGGATGGGTGGCTGTGGCACCAGCAAGCACTGCTGTGGGGTCTTCCCGTGCTCCAGCAAACCCATGCTCATCCCAAGGATGCCTTGAGGGAGCAGCAGGGTCTCATCTGCTGGTTCCCAGCAGAAGCCCAAGATTTTGGAGACAAAAAGATTTTTTTTTTTTTTTTTTTTTCCCCCCCCAAGCCTGCAGCCTCAGGGGCTGTGGCCACACAAAGGTAAAGTCAATATCGCTGTATTTGCTCATTGATCTCGTGATAGCGGAGGGTCAACCCCCAGGCACCCGGGGAGGCTCTGGCAGAGCGAAGGTACCGGTCCTGGCGTCCCTGGTTTTCACCTGGGCGCTTTCCCCGGCTCTGGGTGAGCTGCTCTGGCCGCCTGCTGCGGTCCCACTGGATGCCCATGGATGGACAGCAAGGGAGTCAGCGGGCAGCAGAGGTGAGCCAAGCAAAGGGGGCTTTGTACACCATACCCCTCCCTCAGCACCCCCCACCCACCTTCTATCGGGCTTGCGATGGGACGGGTGAGCACCCACCTCCGGTGGCACCAACCCCCACCGGGGATGGATGTCCTCGCCTCTGCTCCCCTGCTGCTAGATGAGACCCCACGTTTTGGGTGTAGATTAACTCACATATTTGGGGGGAAAAAAAAAATTAATAGCCAAAGCTTTCCACTTGCTCTCGGCCCTTGCAGCGGCCCTCGTGCCACCCCGCCGCCCTCCGAGGAGCTCTCGCAGCAGGCGGCACGAGAAATAATCACGAGATATAATTTCTTTCATTGTCTGCGGCTTGGGGAATTTTTTTTTTTCTTCCTCCAGCAGCTTTGCTTCCCCCTCAGCCTTCAAAGGACAATGTGAGGCCTTAAAAATAGAAACAAGCCGCGCAGCTCAGATCCATCGCGTTAGCCTGACACCATTCCCAAATGCCGCGCGGTCAAGCTAAATCTGCAAACGGGGCCGTGCCAGGCTCAGCCCGGAGCAGGTGAATGCCCGGCCCGGGGGGGTTCAGAAAGGACTGGGGGCTCCCCAGCTCTGCCTCTGCGGAATGGATTTTTGGGAAGAGCCCAATCCCCGTAGCGGCCTTGATTTTGGGGGAGCTGCGTTGCCCGACCTGGGCTGAGATCCTGGGAGAAGGTGAGAAAAATCTGTGTTTCCCCCCAACAGCTCTGTCTGCTTTTAGGAAGCGCGTAAAGACCCAGAGAAATGCCAAAACCCAGCAGCCCATGCTGGAGGGCAAACCCAGGGAGCGGGTCAGCTTCTAACGCAGCTGCGGAGGAGGAAGGAAAAGCGGCTGCGGGCAGCGCTGGCTTGGCCCGCGTCCCCGTGTCCCCGCGTCACCCCGCTCCACGCCACCTGCCATGGCACTGCTGCGGCAGCGACTGCTGCTCTGGAGCCCGGTGTGGGATTGCAGGGGAGCGGGGAGCCCTGCCAGCCCCGCTGCCCTCTCAAGGGACCTCGGCCATGCAACCCCCACCCCCCAGCCCTGCTCGCCCCACACACACCCTTCTCCTCCTATTTAATATATTTTTTTTAGCTCCATCTGGTGGCAGCCAGCCCTGCAAATTTAATATTTTGCTGCCACAGCCCTGCACCACACGTGTCCCAGCCCTTTCTTGGTGTGCCATGGATCCATCGGCCACGGTCTTTACTCTCGTAGGAGGGGACCTGGGCTGCACACAGACTCTGCTCAGGTGTTTGCAAAATGCTTTGCAAGACAAGGGTGGGTGGTTTTTTTTTTTGTTTTGTTTTGTTTTTTTTTCCTCTTGCAACCATGTCCAAACACCACAGCAAACCCAACCTGTTGCTTTTTCCCAGCGTGACCACTCCATCCTGGAGCTGCCGCCTTCCTGGGCCACGGCCGCGGTTCCCACGGGGCTCAGCAGCCCAGCTGGAGCTTCGGAGAGAGCACAGCCAGATCAGAATCTACCCCACAACCGCCCCGCGCTGCCTCCCTTTCCCGGCCCCTCGCACGCAGGGATTTGCTCAGTTACCAGCCAGGCTTGTTTCTGCTGTGCTGCACAGCACGGATGCCGCTCAGGCGTGGAGCTCGCTGCATAAACTTTATTCACTTGATATATTCCAGCCCTGCTGTTGTCACCCCCTCCAACCCCGGGAAGAGGCAAAATGGGCTGGGCAGGAGGAAATCTAAAAGCAGGGGTGCCCCACAAGGACTCATGGGGATGGATGCACACGTGTTTATTGATAAATACTCCGGACACACGCTACAAGAAAAACCAGGCGGAGCCACAGCCGAACACAAACCGCAAAACTTCAAGTTGGCGTGGGGAGCGGCAGGGACCTCCCACCCAACTGGCGGCATGAAGACGTAAACTCTGGGTGATGCCTTCACTACCGTGGGGCTCTTCCAGGCTGCTACACAGCCAAGCGCTGGCAAGGGGTTGTCCACCTTTTCCCATGGCCACCTCCCTGCATCCTAACTGAGAGGGACTGGGGGCTGGTTTTATGTGGGCTGTGCTTCCCTTGGAGACCTGTCAGAGGCCAAAAGAGAAGGAACGATCTTCTTGGCAAGAGCTGGCCTGGAGGGGCTTGTGCAGGAAGGATGGTGGGAAGGGGTCCCTCAGGAGAGGGAGCTGAGCAGCCGTCTGTAGATGAAGCCCAGCTTCTCCCGCAGGGCCAGGAAGGTAGGACGCTCCTCCGTGTTGCCACTCCAGCACTCCAGCATGATGCTGTAGATCTCAGGAGGGCAGGAGCTGGGCCGAGGAAGGCGGTAGCCCCTGGTGATTTGCCGTACGGTTTCTTGGTTTGTCATTCCTGCAAGGAAGAAGATGACCCTGCATCTGATGTCCCCAAAGGATGCCCTGAAGCTAGACCTGCAGTGGGCCAAGATGTCAACTGGCACTGCTGTGAAACGGTGTCATGAGGCTGGTAGAGGAGAGGCTGTGGGAGCTTATGCAGCCCCCAGCTCCTGCACTCACTCTGCAAGCTCTGAAAACCCCTCTAAGCAATTCCCAAAGTGGACACTAACTTGCTCATTCTCTAAGAGCATGACATGTTGGCTTTGGGGACCATGGGCAAGCTGCCTGGTATGTGGATGGAGCGGTGCTGGAAGGGGCGGGCAGCCCTACCTTCGTATGGAATCTGTCCATAGGTGAAGACTTCGTAGAGCAGAATCCCGTAGGACCAGACATCGGACTTGAGGGAGTAGGTGCGATAGTTGGCTGCCTCCGGGGCTGTCCACTTCACCGGGATTTTGGTGCTGCTGCTGGTGGAATAAATGTCATCCTGAAAAGCAAAGGGAGATGGGTCAGGAGGGATGGTATGATGAACACAGCCACTGCTTTTGGGGCTTTGCTGGGGCTGAGGGCGGGGAAACGCATCAGTGGGGGAACAGCTGCAGCATGGGCCAGCTTGGTGGCCTGGGGTGACAGGAGAGACCACAGCATCCCACTGACCAACCTTGAGGAGCCGGGCAAGTCCAAAATCGGCAATTTTGCAGGTGAGTTCCTCTCCCACCAGGATGTTTCTGGCTGCCAGGTCCCGGTGGACGATGTGCTTCTCCTCCAGGTACCTCATCCCATCTGCCACTTGGCAGGCAATGTTGAGCAGGTGGGAGGTGCCCAGGGACTTCCCTTCAGGACCTGTTAACACAGATGATCCAAGTGTTGGGTGCAATCTAGCAACATCTATTTTGGGTGTTCTGGTTTGGAAGGAAACCCTGTGCCAGCAACATGGGACCAGGGGAACGTGTAAAACCTCAAACTGAAGGTCACTGAGTCACCCAAGAGCACCTCCACCAAGTGCCCCTGGATTGTTCTGCATTACCAGTGAGCTAAGCGGGATGTAAACCAGGCTCACTTTCACTTAGGGTCCTCACTTGGGTTTGTAGGGCCATTCCAGGGCATGGAAAGCACCTGCAGAACAGAACTGCCCCAGGAGCCCGCTCCCCACAGTGCCACCACCGGTACTCACTGTTGAGGTAGCTGTGGAGGTTGCCTTTCCTCATGAGCTCAGTGATGATGTACACGGGCTCATCCAGCGAGCAGACAGCGTGCAGCTGGATCAGCTTCTCATGCCTCAGGCGCTTCAGGTTCTGAATCTCCTTGGTGAAGTCTTCTGCCTTCATGTCAGCTGGGGGAGAAAGCCAACACAGCCATTGTGAGCTACTTTCTCACGTGGACGTTGGGAGCTCAGCACCTCCAGCTGGGGTGAGGACCTTTTTCCTCCTCCCAGCTCATCCCTGCTGTCAAAGTTCGTATCTGCACACCCTGTGTCTCAGATCCAAACACCAAAGAAATGTTTTCCATGGGGCTTTGAATCCAGTTTTCAGGATCGTAGTCCCATCAGGACTTGACTTATCACAAACCCATTGGACTTGACTTGCCTTGACTTATCACAAACCTACCAGATGGGTGAAGCCCAAGTTTAGGTGGGTCCACTGAAGTAGTCCAGGAGCTACTTGCCAGGCCCTACCACAGTTTGTGTGGTAAGACAGATACAGTGACCAAGAGGATTAGGAAACAAAAGAGACTGAATGATGTGGCAGTGAATTAGAGACCTAGCTGACCACTGTTAGCTTCTGCTCCTCCGCTTACCTTTTATGATCTTGATGGCCACTGGCACCGTGTTCCTCCACAGCCCTTCCCACACCTCTCCAAAGTAGCCCTCGCCCAGCTTCCTCCGCAGGGTGAACTCCCAGCGCGGGCGCTCCCAGCCATCCCTCTCGGGAGGGGTCTGCAAAACAGACATTGCACGCTTGGAGCAGCTGGCTGGGCAGGACCTGCTGGTGGAGCCTGCGCCAGCTCCTGATGCCCACAAAGACCTGGTGGCCATGGAGGACACGGTGGTCCACCACCTGCATTGCCCTGGTGTTGCAGCTCGGGCATTGCTTTTCCCTCTCCTAAATGTTCTTTGGGGGCACACAGCGTGTGAGGCATCCACCTCATTACCTCTGCTGGGACCCAATGGGTGCAAGGGGAGAGATTTTTGGAAATCACGTGAAATATCAGTAATTCAAGTCATAATTCACTCCTCATCAGACCCCAAAGGTGGCTTTTCTCCATTTCCACTAATAAATAAAAATGACTGAATATTTTTGCATATTAGGGCTGATTTAGACTTCAGCTCATCAAACATTTCTTTTATCTTGCACCTTTCAATTTCACTCTCGAATTACTCACATGCTTAATTGTTATTTCCAAGTCATAATTGGTGGATGGAATTCTAATCAGGAAATGACTCGGCAATTTGGGATTAATACTCTAATTGGGTTTATGAGTGCCACACTAATTGCCGTGAAAACTCTATAAAAGCAACGTGGTCATCATATACGCTAGGAACAAACTCGGAAGTGCAGGTATTTCTAGATTCAGCATTGAAAGGATTTGTAACAATGCTGTTTGTAGACTTCAACGTGGAGAAGATATTTTAGAACAGCCTGTGCATTTCAGCTGGTCAAAAATATATAAAAATGCCACGCCTGGCCGATGAAAGGTGATGTTGGCAGCCATACTGATGGTGCATTTTAAATTTACTTCAATAAAACTCAAATCCCAAGAGGATAGACTGATTATTCCTATTTTTCCCGAATTTCTCTTTCCTTTTTCCCACCCTGGCCACCTCTGGGACCTCGGCCGTTGGCATACGCACCGCGGGGCTGCAGGGCTGCAGCAAGGGGCTCTGGATGACCTTCCAGTGCTTGGTGTAGAAGGCGAGGAGCTCCTCCATGTCGGGGAAGGGACGTCCCTTCTGTATGTAGAGGCTGCCCCCGGGGCTTTTGCAGATTCGGAAGTGGCTGACCTTCGCACGGTTGCGTACTGTGGGGAAGCCCAGGAGGGGAAAAACTCAGCTTCTGCAATCACCAGCTCCTTCCCACTTCCCTCACCCTCTCTCCTCTCCAGGCACCCAGTCTGTTAATTCACCCTAAAGCGATGCCGCTCGCCCTGGGGTAGCACATCCCACTGCTCCCCACCATCCCTTTGGATGCACCGGCGGCGGCTGGACCTCCCGTGGGCATGCTGCAGCCAGGGGTTGGGGGGGTGGGGGGAGCTGAACCCCCTGAACTTGGATTTCTGGACACGGGAGCAGCCCAAGACCTGGTCATCTGGAGCAGCAGCGTATTGTTGGACAACCTTCAGGTGACCAGAGCTGCTGGGATGAAATCCTGGGAGTCAGTGATATAAAAACATCATTAAGCCGCTGTGAAGTGTTTAGGGCTTTCCTAGCCCGGATGGGAGCAACGCACTTTCCTTTCCCACAGCACTTTGGCAAGCTGTACCTGCATCTATTTGCTCTCCCCATGCTTTTAGAAAGCAGGCAATTCACTTTAAACACGTTTCCATGATTTTCACCCCGTGCTGACCAAGCCAGGAGCTGCCCCTAAGGACCAGCCTGGTTCCTTTCCCTCGGCTCGTTTTCTCTGGATAATTACCACCAAATTACCTGAGAGCGAGTACTCGCCCTTGCTGCTCTCACTGTCCCGGACGAGGAAGGAGCCGTGCTGGTTGGGAGGCGAGAGGAGGAGCTGCTCGGCTTCGTTTCGGCTGATCTTGCTGAAGTACCAGCTGGGAGGGCAGAGCAGAGGGGTCAGAGCAGTGCATGGACAGGGCCGCATCCAGCCCGGGGGCTCCTGCGCCTTCTGAGCCGGGGAGGGGGAGCAGCTCCCTCCCACCATTTCCACACCCTTGCCCGCCTGCGTTGGGCTGCTTCATTGGGTTGGTTTTGCAGGCACTTGTTGCATTTTATTGCAGCTTGCTGACTGCAACCCATTTCCTCTGCGGTGTCTGCTCACTGCTGTATCGAGCTGGCCAGGTCTCAGCTCCATCCCAATCTCAGCAGGTTTACACCCTGGGAGGTGAGCACCCGGGCTGACAGACCGTGGTAAATAAAGCACCAACCGGCCGGTGCTGTGTGGAAGATGCTCTGGTGGGATTGCACCCACACGTCCTGCCATGAGAGCAACAGCGATGGGCACAGGGTCGCTTTGCGCTTCTCAACCGGCAGCTCACGGACACAGCCAGCTCTCAGAGCCCACGTGCAAATCACATCAAGGCAAACACCCCTGGGAACTGCCCTTTGCCTCTCCAGACACGACAGCGCTGGGCGGGGATCCTGCCAGCACCGAGCCAGGAGGGAGGAACCCGCCAAACCCCTCTTCTGTGCCCCATCAGCGCTGAGATTCGTCACCGAATCTCCAGGGAGAAAAGGCAGGTTGGCCGGCTGGGTCCCGACTCAGCGGGACACGTGGGAACGTGGGGAAGAGGGTTTTTCATCCAGCCTACCACAGCTGGGACGTGTGAGAGCAAAGGTTTCGTCATTAACCGCGGCTGCCAGCGTGTGAGAAGCCGTGCAGGAAATTATGGGTGATGGGGTTACACAGCTGAACAAATTACCGCCCAGTTCCAGCCCGCGGCTCTGCACCGCCTGCACGCTGCCAGCCGCCCTCCCGCACCGCGGCGTCCCCCTCGCATCCCTCCTTGGGATGGGGCTGGGCGTGGGCCGACCCTGTGGTCCTCACCGGGGTGGTCCCAGGGCCAGGTCAGGCAGGGACGTGAGCAAGGGAGGGTCTCTCCTGTCCCGCGGGTTGCAACCACTGCCCCTGCACATCAGGGCCCCTGCCCAGGCACCCCCTGCTCCTTTCCTTTACCCCTGGTCCCGGCAGTGCAGGATGAGTGCCAGGGGTGTCTGCAGGGAGATTACACCCCACCCAGTCCGTGCGCTCGCTGCCGCTCACCATGACTCAGGGCCTGGCGCAGAGGGAGCAGCAGCATCTCGGGGTGCTTCGCCCGGCGTGTTGGGACCGGGGTGCCTTATGCAACGATGAGCCTGGGCTTTCCCCAGCTGAGACAGGGCTGAGACACCAACCTGACCTCCGTGGAGGGTGGGAGAGGCATCGACAGGGAGGCAGCCAGAGCCAGACGGCAGCAGCACGGCTTGGCCCTACAGAGCTGCGGGCTTCCCAGTGGGTCCCAACCCAAACTGCTTCTCCCTGCACTCCTGGGATCTTTGGAGCTGGCAGGGCTCAGGCACAAGCTCTCCCAGCTCCCTTCCTCCCCACCACCTCCCCTTAACTCCGAGCGAGCAGGAGAGGAGCCGGGACAGGCAGGAGCCTGTTTATTCGGCGCCGTCACTGCACCCGTGCACACCATCGCACCCGTCCCAGCCCGGAGCCGCCCCAGCCTGTGGGAGGGCGATGGGCCCGGGAAGAGGAATCAGCATCTCCGCCCGCTGAACACCTCCACCCCGCGCTGTGAGCTGCGGGAGCTTCGCGGCAGGGATGCCCAGGGGAGGGAAGGTCCCTGTTTGGTCCCACCACCACTGGTGGCAAAAGCAGGGGACAAGGATCTCATTCCCTGGACTATCCTGGTCCAGCCTCCATCCCCTCACGAGCCCGGAGCATGGGATACTTACGGCCGGTGAGCAGAGGTGCCCTGGCTGAGGCTGGCCACGTACGCAGCAGGAACGTAGCCCATGGCCGGCTCCCCCAGCAGCCGCCGGGCTAAGACATACTCTCCTTCTTCTCTGAGGACGCGCAGTTTGTCCCCTGCGCTTACGCTCAGTTCCTCCGCGCTGCGGGCTGTGAAAGCGTATAAAGCGATAAAGAGAGAAGACTTGGGGATGAAGGAAACGGAGTTCGGCTCCGAGTGCAGCGAAATGGAATCGGAACCAAGATACCCCAGCGAGCAGCTCTCCGGCACGGAGCGAGGACGGAGTTTGTTCCAGAAGGACGTCAGGAAGGTCAAACGCTTCCGGACAAATTGTTCCATCCTCGACGGATGCGGTGGATGCGGTGGTCTACACCACCGCGCTTCTCAAGGCCGGAGGAAGGGGCGACCCTGGGCTCACGCCGCCAGCCGAGCAGCTCATCCCGCCGTCCCGTGGCCCTCGCGTGCGTCTGGGCGCTCGCCCGCCCTTCCCAGCGAACTTCCTATTTCTGAAAGTGAAACTGGTTCATCTGGTGGGACGAGTCTGCAGGTGGGACCGGTCTGCGAGTGGGAGTCCCACGCTCACACCCGCGGGCACATCTGGGAGACAGGCACAGCTGGGGCCAGGCTCGCCGCTCTCGAAGAAGAAGGGCTTTTTTTTTTTTTAATTATTATTTTAAAGTGTGCTCTCCTGCTTGTTCCCAGAGCACCCGTAAACACAGCTCTCTGCTGTTGAAGCAGCTCTTGTGACAAGTGGCTGAGTCCAGTTAATAGTCTTGATCTCACTTGTGTGGGAGGGTGTTTGTTGTTTTTTTTTCCATAGGAAAAGAATTGCATCCACGAATGTGTGACAGTTAAAACAGAATTAAGGAAATAACCTTAGAAAAGATCTGAAGTGGTCTGGATAGCGTGGGGTTTATAACACAAGATCCTTTTCCCTTTCAGTCTGCAATGACCCCATTAAAGCATTTTCCTCCACCCATTAATTCCACATTGCAGAAGATCTCTAGGGACCCACTGCCCAGATCCATCAGGATCCAGTGCTGGCCCAGCTTCCAGCAGAGATGGGTCCCTCTCAGCATCAGCAGGTCCCCGTCCGCTGCAGGCTCTGGATCAGCCCCCAGTCCCCACGTGGCATCCAGAGCGGAGCTCTGGCATGCAGCCCCCGGCTCCTGCTGCCATCAGCACACCCATGCTCTGCCCAGTCCTGCAGACCCACTGCAACCCCCCTGCCAAACCCCAGCACCCACAGACATCGGCCAAAGGATGAAGATTTCCACCTTGTGTCTCGCACCCGCGCTTCCAGCCGCCTGAAGATCGCTGCTCCGGTGAGAAATCCCCACTCCAGCCTGCCCCAGCCCCCGCCTGGGTTTTGTCACTTAACAGTTCCAGCTAAATAGTGGGAGTTTTGTGCTTGGCAACTCTGCCCCTGGCCTTAAGCCCATTATTTCGATCCTGCTCTGCTTGGAATGGGTCTGGGTAGCTCATTTTGGGTGTGCAGTTGGGTTTTGAAGAGAGATTGCTTGGGGGACAGGGAAAAAACTTTACTGCGGGGGTCTAGGCTGCAGATTTTAACCATAAGGTGTATGAAGAAAAAACTGTGCCTGTCCCGGGTCAGCAGCTCTGGACTCATCGTGTCCCACGTCCTGGGTACCCCATGATGCCCAATCAACCTCCAAAAGCTGGCAGAGAAGCCCGGGGCCGAGGGCAGGATCATGTGCTCTGCGCGTTGCTGCGCAGATGGGAACTGGGAAAAAAGGGAGCCTTTAGTGAAGTATTTGGCTCCCTCCTTACCAAAGTGGCACCTGAATATATGGGGAATTCCTCCGAGATCTCCCCGCCCTGCCCAGCACACAGCCTGGCCCTCGGTGGCAGGCAGGGATGCGCAGTTTCTCTGCGCATGGGAAGGGTTTGCAGGGTTCTGCGTGTCGAGATGATCTGATGAGATGCAGCACTGAGCGTTCACGCCTCGCTGTTCTGAACGAGGACTTGGTAAACCTGTGGTTTGCAGGAGCAGACTGGAGACCGATTTACCTTTACTGACCTCTGCCAGATTAGATTCTCCCATGGGACAAGCGATAGACAAATGCAGCTGATTTGTAACGCGCGAGGCTTTGGAGCTTGATTTGCACCTAAATGAAAGAGTACTTCCAAAATGACAAACACCCCCGAGGACTGACTGACTGCTGCCTCCGAGCTGAGCGCACCAGACACGCACAGCACACACTCATCGCCGCAAACCCGGCCCTGCGCAGGGCACACGCGCAGCTCCGAGTCCCGCGCCAGGAAAGAGCTGATAAATCACAACCTTTTCCTCATACCTTTTTTTATTTTCTTATTCAGTTCCAGGAGCATCACTGCTGCTTTCAAGCCCTTTGGTACTACAACACACCTACAAACAAAAAAAAAAAGAAGGAAGAGAGGAAAAAAGCACGTTCATAAATTTTCTGGTCTTTGCGCTGTGGGAAGGAAGGTGGGAGGACACAGGAAAAGGGAGAAAGATGAGGAAGGCACAGGTATCTGATGGATCAAGTATTTTCTCTTTAGTCCCCGTGACCAGCTTACACGGATGTGTTACAAACCACCCTGTCCGCAGATTCGGAGCCAAGGTGGACACACAGGGACTTCAGTTCTAGCACCACTAAAAAGCACCTCCAAAGAGCAACAAAACCAGGCGCCCTGATCCGTAGAGCTGGTTCCACCGTCCCGGTTTCGTTGCAGAGCACCTGGGAGCAATAAACACAAAGAGCACTTTGCATTAATCCCTGCGTCAAACGCTGCACATCGTGTTCTCCCGCACTAATTGACAGAAAACAGCAGCTCCCCTCCACTAATGAGAGCGCTCGTTACATCCAATTATCTGAGGTTCTGTTCCAGGTCCTGTTACATCTACACTCGAAATACATCTTCCAGAAAAAAAGCCTTTTGGGAGGGAGGAAAAAAAAAAGGAAGAAAAACGTAAATCCAATTAAACCCCTAAAGGGGGAGAAAGTTGGAGGATGCGAGTCACGCCGAGGAAAATGTTTTTGAGCACCGGGCACGTAACGGCAGGTCACCTGCTGGGGAACGTAACCGAGGATGAGCCACTTGGTACCCAACGACTGGCACAGCACGGCGGCTGATGGCATCGCTGCGTCTGGCATCCCGTCCGGAAGCACCCAAACAGCCGGGAGATGTCCCCGCCTTGGGTTCACCTCCTCGCCGTGAGCCCGGCCCGAATGGTGCTGGCCAGGGCCCTGAGGTTCCTCTTGCTCTTTCTTGAGAAGACGGCTGAGGGTCTGGTTTGGGTTTCATGTTTATTCAATTTTTTTTTTTTTTTTTTAAGATTTCTCTAGATGCTTCCTGGCACTAAAGCACATTTCAGAAAGGTTTTGCCTCTTAATTGTTTCAGTTGGGTGCCCACGGGACACTTCAGACAAGGCGTGGTGGATGACGACAGCATTGCGTGGGAAGAGGAGAAGAGCAGGACAGTGGCACTAAAGCAGCTTCAATTATCCTCCATTTCCTGGGGATCGCGGAAAAAAAAGTGGTGTCTTGGCAGACTGCTGCTCGGTCGCCATCGAAGGGGACAGAGCTCATCCCGGGGAGGCTGGCGAGGGCAGGGACGGTCCAGGGGCTCACAGTCAGTGCAGAAGGGTTCAATCCAACCGTCCCGGGACAGGGAGCGGCAGAGGCGGCGTGAGAGGGGGCAGAGCATCGTGGGGGTCTCGCGGCGGCTGTTTCTGAGCCCTGCAGGGTTGGAACGGCTGGTGGAGAGCAGGAGGGCAGGTCACCTGAAACGGCACAAGGAAGCAGAAAAACTATGGGAGGCAGCTGGAGGCAGAGGGAGGTGTTTGTGCAGCGCCTGGCAGGTCTGGGGCACGCAGGACTGCAGCAGGAAAACAGCAACAGCCCTGCAAACCCACAGAAATGCTTCTCAGGGACCTTCTACACCCTAGAGTGCTCTTCAAGGATCTGAAATGACGGCAAGGAAAAGCCAAGCCATGTGTCACACTGCAATTTATGGCAAATTTATAAAGCGGATTCGCTGTTCGACTGGGAAATCTGTAAGGACCAACACACCAAATCAGACCGGCAAACAGTGTGATCCGCCTACAGGCTTCCCCTTCCGCTGAGATGATCAGCACAGCCCAACCTTCGCTTGCCCTGTCCTGCAATCTGGCTTCCAGAGATGCTCCTGCTGGTACAGACCGCCCGGCAGAACAATGTAATTACTCTGCTTCTGTCCCTGGAGTAATCATTTGCAACCCATAAAAACCCCGAAACACCTCCTCCAGACCGGCAGGTGCCAGCGAGCTGTTCAACTGCTCTTCCGAGGCTGCGGGGATCTCCATGGAAAGCAGGCTAAGGGAGCCAAAATCTGTGCTCTCCACACCCCGAAAGAGCAGGGACCGGAGCTCTGGCAGCTTTCTGCCAGCACCCTGGCCCTCACCATCGAGCAGAAGTCCCCAGGCTGGCAGGTTCTGACAGTGACTTTAAGGACACACTTCACAGCCCTGCTCCCTTCTCTGGGGCTGAGCAACCAGAGGGCTGGTGCCTTCAGAAGAGAGGTGAACGATGACTCAGCTGTCGAGGGGGAAATCTCTGCCAATATGTAGGCAAATGATGGATTGCTCCATCTGCCCAGATATCCTTCTTACCCTGAGGAGGAACCAGTCCATCTACTCCATCACTGAGCTCTGTGATATCTCTCCCCACAAAGGGCCTTCAGAGGCTGTTGGATTTGGGGTTATGATATTAAGGGTTGTTAGAAGAAACCTTCCCGAAGTCCCAGGAGAATAGGCCTGAGAGACCTCACCCAGTCCACCTAGTCCATCCTATACTTATGTCTTTCCCCATCTTTGCCAAACCAGTTCTTAAAAAGACCTCCAGGAATGGATATGCCACAACGTCCCCAGACAACCCATTCCAGTGAGTCACTAATCATTACCGGTAGAAATGAGTGTCTAAGCTGCTGCATTTAAGCCCATTACCTCTTGTCCCATTCATCACTGGATTGCTCTGCAACAGTCTCCTCTGTATGGGAAGGCTACTGAGGTGTCCTCCTGCATGCTCAGCACCACCACGTTGATCCACCTCTTGGACCCCAGCCCAAAACAAAACACACTGACCTTGTACGAACGGGGAACATGGTCATCTCTTTCTCCATTTGTCTCCAGTCCTCCTCCCCTGTCCATGCGCACTGGTGTTCCTGTGATGCCACCTCAGCTGGCTCTCTAGTCCATTCACCTGTAGGAACAAGAAAGCAGCAGCTCTAAGAGACAATTTTTAACCCGTCCCAAATACAAGAAGAAAGTGCCGGCCCAAGTTACCTTCACTGAGGCTCAAACTTGTGTTTTACCCTACAGTTGTGGAGGTCTGAGTGCAAAGAGCTCAGCTTCATCTCCTCCCTCCCTACTCTGCGACCTGCCACCAGCTCCCTCGAGTTGGATGGTTGCTCTTGGCTCAAGAGGACACAGGAGTCGCAGAGGCTGCCCGTAGCAAACAGCTAAATCCTGCTGCTGGGGTGACTCCGTGGAAGACAAACTTTGGGGCACAAAGGTTTACCTGTTTCCGTAGGGAAGCAACCGTCTTCTCCAGTTCAGCCACAAGGGACTCGAGATGCTTTCTGGAGGAAGGGCTTGGAGAAGGCGTCTCATTTCTGGGGTCAGGGACAAAAAGTGAAAGGGATCATGCAAACTCCAGCTTCATGGATGAGAGAATCATTCTGCCATCTCCAACATCAGCCTCCGTGTAAGCATCAAACAGAAGGGCCCGACTGCCAGATTCACCTGCCAAGAGATGCCAACCAACCTGCCACGCAGCCCAGATATTTAACCATCAGAGTCAGGCTCTGCACTAAAGCGTTGGAGGACTTTGACCACGTTCAGCATCTATTTACTGAGATACCCCTGACCTCCAGACCTCTGCGGAATGCCGATTTCAAAGGCCTGGATGGACTGAGTTATTAAAAACTTTTCTTACGCTTCATAAAACGGAGGTAAAAGAAGACGTGATACTTCACCTGGGGAAGGCAGGCTTCTGCTTGGCAGGGTTCTCCTCTGGGTAGCTGAAGCCAGGTGACCTCTTGCTTCGGAACCGCTGAGAAAGAGCCCTGAATTGCCCACGTGTCTGGCAGTCTTGGGAAGGAAGGGAAAGTCTGCAGTGAGCATTTGGACAGTGCCCTTAATAATTTGCTTTAACTTTTGGTCAGCCCTGAAGTGGTCAGGCAGTTGGGTGAGATGATTGTTGTAGGTCCCTTCCAACTGAAATATTCTACTCTGTTCCGTTCTGTTCCATCCTGTTCCTTGCATTCATTTGCTGACACACGGCTCTCACGGTGCAGCATGAAACCAGCCCCTGGCATTTCCTACAAGCTGACGGCATGTGAATTCCACCCAGAGCCATCCCCACATCAGTCGGTGCCAGAGCAGCTTCCTTCCTTACCCTCACAACAGTCCTGCCACAAGCGGAGGTCCACCGCTGGAATCTCCTCACAGCCGACCATGCCCTGCGGGTACAACGCCACACGGAAGACATCTCTCTGCAGCTGCTGGATGTGGTCACTGTTGTCACAGATGACACGAGCAAGGGACGTCTGTCTGATCTGAGTCAGCTGCGCTGGGGTGAAGACTCCGGGGTTCTCATACCAAAATCTGCAGTGGGTTGCAATCACAGCATGACTGAGGAGTAGGAGGGGATGACGGGGTGTGAGGCTGGGAGAGGGAGAAGAGTTCCCCTTCATCCGTGTGGCAGCACCCACACTCCTCAAAAGGAGCTTTTATTCTGGTGTCAGTGGCTGCGAACACAGACCGCCCTTTTCCGGACCCACAAACACCGGTGAGGTGGTAGCCGGAGCTGCAGGGTGCCATCACCTGCGGGACAGCCCCTCGCAGGGGAATCCCAAAGCTCAGACAGCTCTGCTGCAGCAGGTTGGGACATGGATGAACAACGCTTCTGCTCTAAGGGCATCACCAGGCAGAGATGTGTCCCATTCACACAAGCACCAAATAGGAATTAGAAGGAAGCTCCTGTGGATACTTCCTAGGACTTTCAGGAGACACTGGGCACATCCTCAATGGTCCCTAGTGTCCTGCAGTGAAATGAGAACAATTGAATCAGGGAAGGACACACCGACAGTAACTGTGGCAAGTCCTTTTGCAAATGGACAGAGGAGACCCTTCCTCGTATCGTAAGACAAGAAATAATAAAAAATGACAGATTCTGTTCCTCCCTGTAGGGGGTAAATCCCCCCAAAGAGAATACCAAGGACCAGGGGTTGACTCCGATGGTAATACCTATCTCCATCCCTCAGCCTTCTGAACTGCGTCGTTAACAGGCACATCAGTGTCGGTCCAACTCTGGTACCAGGGACGAGGTCCTCCACCATCAGCGCTGGAAACAGGTCAATATTTTTGGTAGTTCCATATAAACTGCAGGAAAAAAGATATGAAAAAAAAGAAGTTAAAAGACTATCAAAGAGCGGAGATAAAATAAATCTGATCCCATCATAGGAAATTGTACGCAAGGAACTCGACTGGACAATATTTAGAATGGTCTTATCTAAAAGACAACAAGATACAGGACTGCCCTGGAAAGAGGCAGCCAGTGCAGATAAGACGCAGTTTAGCCTCACTGGAAAATAGCCCCAAGGCTCAATCTGCTCCCAGACTACACCACAGCAGTGCCTGATGACATTCCACTCGGAACCAGACTGATCACTTGGAGAGACCTCATTTGTCTTACCCCGTTCTTAAACCACCCCATTACCCTATCTCAACATCTGTGGGCAGCAATATCTGGGAAGGTTATTTGATTGGTGTCCTGGGAGGAGGAAAACCTTTCCACTGACCGATCTCCAATGATTTTGTTGCTTCCAAGTCCAGGCTACAGTACCTCCTGAGCTTTTCCCTGATCTCCAAGTTCTTTATCTCATTTCTGAGGTCCTCAAACTCCTGCGCAGACGAGAGGTTGCAGAAGACCCTGAAGTCGTTGTAAGGTGGGATGCCATGGTCTCGCCCTCTCTGGATGTTGATAGCGGCCAAGTCCAGTGAGACAGAGTGTGCCATGGAGAAGAGTTTCTCCGTCAGCTCCATGTTGAGGAGTTCAGAGGGAACCCGCATTTTCCCAGGAACCCCAAACAGCCCACGGAGGAGGGGGTCGATCCCACCCTCCTGCGTGATCCTGAAAGGGGAGAAGAAGGCCTTGTGCAGGGGGATGTGGCCTCGGCGGATGGGCTGGAAGGTTTCGTTCAGCCGGTACAGGATGGGGTTGATCAAGGTGTGCCCGAAGCGGAAGGCAGCAGTGGCAAAGGCGTTGAGAATCCCTGCGTTGACGTTGGGGTCGTAGCCTTTGTACTCACCCAGCATCTTCATCCCAGCTTCCCCAAGGACCTTGGGGAGCCAGTGGGCGTAGGTGATGTGCTGCATCTGGGCACCCACAATCTTCCGTGCCTCGTGATAGAGAAGGTCTCCATCCCAGTGGGGATTGAGTGCCGACAGCTCTGCGGCAACGCGGTTGTGCTCCCTGAACCAAAGCGTGTGCATGGCTGTGAGACCCAGCTGCTCATTGGCCCGGTGGTCTCCCGCCAGGAAGCATGGCACGGGGCTCTCGTTCTCATCTCTCATGCACTCAGTGGGTGGCCCTACAGCAAAGGGAAGGAGGTGCTTCCCCGAGCTGGGCACAACTTGCCCTTGCTTCAGCAGCCCATTTCGGCTGCTCAGATCCCTCAGCTGCCGCGATTCCTGCTCTGTGCTGCCGTAAACATTGGAGGCATCTATGTAAGAAGTCAAGTGGTTGATCTGCTCCCTGGCGTAGACGGAGTTCATCAGCAGGGAGGTCATCCCACTGCCGCACACGGGGCTCGAGCGGACAAAGAACATGCAGCGCCCGTTCCTCACGCGGGGGTCGTTGGCAGGGACCATGACGGAGAAGCAAGGCGGGTCATTGCTGCACACCTCGCTGCAGGGTGCTCCGTCCGAGAAGCGGGACATGCTAATGGCTGCCACCGTCTGGTCCATGTCGTGGTCCAGAAACTGGCCCCACTGCATGAGCATGTGCGTGAACTGGTCATCAGGGGTGATGGTCTCCGTCCCAACCATGGCGGTGGAGATAAGGCGAGGTAGAGGAAGGGGCAGGTCCCTGGCATCTTCTGCCAAGGAAAACCCCCGAGGGAGGTTAAATCCATTCTGGTAGGCGGGTTTGAGGAGCCTCTGGAAGGCTGTGAGAGATGCACCCCACATCGGGTGCTGGAGGTTGTTGCAAGACCCATCGTGGGTCCTGTACTTCTTGTGGAAGCAGATATCTGAGCAGTTTGGTGTGCGGCGGTGGGCAGAGCAGCCCGACAGGTTGGCGATCATGTTCAGGTAGTGAGGGGACACCAAGTCATTGTACCGATAGCCTGTGAAGGAAAAGGCAAAGCACCAGGTCAGCCCGTGGCTGCCGTAGCCACCCGGTTCCTACCATCCCGTGGAAGGGCTCTGAGAAACCCACTGCTGGGATTGTCAGGGGGGCATGGGAAGGCCAGGTCTCTGATTGTGCTGCTGCTATGGAATTTACAGAATAAGCGAAGCACAGTCTCAGAGCAGGCCCATAGAGAAGAAAAGAAAAGGAAGAGTTTAGTGTGAACTGCACAGAGGTGGCGACCAGAAATGTTGTGACCGGCAGACCAAACTGTGGGAGTGGTCTTGGTCTCCATCCTGGGTTTATTTTACGTCTCTCTGAGTTATTACTGCAACCTCGAGCACCACCGACCATCCAAACCCTACGTGACGAGCAGCAGGGAAGCCGTGGGTGACTGCCTGGCTGCTACGCCACGCGAACGCGCTGAATAATGCTGCGCTGTGCGGATGCTGACAGAGCAACGAGGAGGAGAGGTCCGACCAGCCCAGACGAGACCTGCAGCCTGGAATACATCCAGGCAGGCAGAAATATTTACAGGCCCCAAACGTACATGCCTGCTCCATGATGACTCACACGGATAGGTAGAAACACGCAGCGTACAGGAATGTTTGTTTTATTTAAAGGAAGTCCTAGCTAGCAAGCTTTGGAGTCCAGCTGCTGCATGCTTGGACCTCACTAGGTATTTTGGATTTGTTGCTTGCTATCCTGCCTCAACAAAAGGAACCTGGGTGGCTGGAATCCATCTGAGTTTGTCACTAAGAAATCAAAGTAGTAGAGAGACAGAGGAGGAACTCAGGAATGATATCCCCCTTCCTCTTTGACAGCACCCAAATACTCCAAACTCCAAAGTTTTCAGTATTATTCTCATTGTCACCTGGAAGGCAGGAAACATCTCTGGCCATGACGTCGAGGGACTGAACCTCAGATCCACAAAGGTACTCCTTGGTGAGTTAGATGGCTAAATATTTTAAAAGATCTCATAGCCAGTCAAGAAATCTTTAGCAAAATGGTGAACGGAACCACTTTCTTGAGTACTAGGTTGGTACGGTAGCTCAAGACCAGCCCTCCGGATGTTTCGAAAACTGTGAGATGTAAGAGAGAGTTGCGACCCAGGCAACACATTTCTTGACACACTCAAAATTGCACTTTTTAAACTTTCTGGATATTTACACATAGCTGTTTTAATTTCATCCCACGCACAAAGTTAAGAAGGGAAATAAAACCTCTCTCACCCGTGACGTTCATGTCCACAATTAGACCTTGTTGCACGTGTTCCTGAATCAGCTGCAAGGTCCTTTCAAAGATCTCGCCTGCCCTGGCAGTTTCAAGGGTGTAGGGGTCCCGGGGGTAACGGAAGAGAGCCAGCAAGTCGTTGGGTGTCTTGGGGCGCCTGTTCCAGGGAGTAAGAGGAGATGTGGGAACATTAAAATAAATAGACTCTGCTTAGAGCAACCAGACTCTACAGGCAGCAAGAGCCAGGCTCTAAGCCTGGTTTGGTGCTCGACCCCGAGACTAGTTCAAAAGACCAACGTGGCTTGCTGGCATATTGCAGATTGTTAAAGAAAGGGTATTTTTTCCCAGGAAAATACAGATATTTAATTTCCTCAGCATCTCTGTTTTCTTCTGCTATAGTAATTTTCTATGCAAGTCTCCGGAGCCAGCTCCAGCTGACAAAACGCACGTTGCAGATATAAGTGACAGGAGAGGTGACACTCGTGTATCAGATTTTCCCAGAATCCCAAATGCCTGTTAGGATGCTCTATCACATCCTCACACCTACACAGTGCAACTTCAATCTCCAATAACCAAACCGACACCGTAACTTTCATTTGCAGATTGCCAACGATAAAATGAGATTGAGAAAGCTTCATTCATTGGCTTTTTTATCTTTTTTCACTCAGATCACGGCGTTTCACGCCCTTACCTGCTGAACAGCTCAGTGCGTGTGGAATTGATGGCGTGGTCCACGCTGCTGATGGCTTCCCGAATCGAGGTGGCTACAAACGTGTCGCCGCTCCGACCGACGTTGGTGGCTTTCCAAAGCAGAAAGAAAGAACAAAAAAAATCTAAGTTTACTTTGATATTAATTTGTCTTCCAAGCTCAAGAACATCTGTGTACCAGTACAAGCCCCATAGTAACGCCACTGCAAGTCGAACTCCGTTTCCATTTGCAACATAAACATTATTAAACTTTTTTTTAAAGACCCCAGATATTACGAAGAAGAAATTAACTGCCTGAAAAAGAAGGTGACTTTTTCAGGAGATGGCTGTGGAGCTCATATTCAGAGTTTGCTCCTTTGCAGTTTTGGAAAGAAATGCCTTTTTTTAGTTGGTGGTTAAACTGGAAAAAGAAAATGTAAAAATCACAGCAAGTTAACCCAAAATAATGTATTTACTTCTCACAAAGGGAACTTCTAAAAGTCATGAAATTAATTTGAATGAACTGCTTATATATTAATTTTCCATTTGTGAAACACTTCTACTTCAGTCCAAATGTAGTGTTAACACATCAGACACATCATTTTAAAACAAAAAAGAAAGCTGTTGTTTGAAAACCTTCAGAAATAAACACATGAATTCTTAAAAATTACTAAGGAATGTATTTTTTTAAGCCAGAGCCTTTGTCACAGCTGAACATAACACTTCCCACTTGGCTACTGGCATATGCAATAGCCAGCTGGAAAATGAGGTACCATTCAAGAATAAATCACAGAAATTATCTTAGGAATAATTTCAAACAACAATGAAATTTCAGATTATTCTCAGCTCCTTGCATACAATGCCTCCATAGAAAACGATACCAAAGCCATCTAATAAGCTGCTCACTATTCATGCTGGTTACTCCTGCGTGCTTGAGGAACAGCTCTCTGCTTATGTTTTTAACCTTATTGCTTCCTTTTGATTTTTTTCCCTTGCCAGTTCCTCCTTCCCCTCTAAGAACTACCATTTCCACTCTCGACCTCTGGTTTGACTAGCAGGGGAGTGCTGCTCCTCTTTATCCGTCACAGCTTCCCTAACGCACGGAGCAGTAGCCTCAAAACGAGCGACCCATTTCCCAGCCCCGAGGGACCGAGCAGACGTTTAAAACCCTGTCTCTGCAGCCACAGCGTTGTTGTTCTCCCTCCCCTGGTGTGCGAGGCTACGGTCAGACGATGACTTGTGAGCGCGTCGGCACATTTTAATAAGTTCTGACTTCATAATAAGTAAGTGACTATGCGCACGCCAACAGATCGGACAACACCTTTGGCCTTGGAGGGAGCAACTGCAGCTCAGCTGCGAAAATCGCGAGGGGCAGCTGGGAGGTGCATGGGCTCAGGCAACGCAGCGACTCAGATGACCCACGTGAGGAACCTGTCTGCAAAGAAGCTAAAGAAATGACAGAGCGATCCATTCCAGGTGTAGGCATCAGCACAGCATAGCCCCTGCTTACACGAGAGCATGAGAAGACTTAAGAGGACCAAGAAGACTCAAGAGGAGCTCAGGAGGTACCCTACCAGTGATGGTGAGCTGCATAGCGCTGGAGGTGAAGCCAAAGGGGTTTCTTGCTATGCACTCGTATCTGCCCTGGTCGGCCACGCCGAGGTCTTGAATGGACAGGGTCCCGTCTTGGCTTATGTGGAACTTGCCACTCTCCGTGATCTGGATACCCTCCTGTTGCACCATCAAACGACAGAAAATGTGTCAGTGCATGGAAAGCTTCCCATCATCCCAGCCTTCAGCCTATTTGGATGGATGCGATGAACTAACGTGGCCACCAGATGATAGCATTGCTCTTCCAGAGGAACCAGAAAGCCATCCAAGGACATCTGCTCCTGCCTGGGGCCACAGCCAGGAGGTCCTTGCTCAGCTCCTTGGCCCTGGTCCATCTCCAAGCGCTCACTGCAGGGCAGAGACACTCCATGTGTTTCTCTGCACTGCTCACAGACGGGCTGGCTCGTTCAAACCCCACCTCTCAACCTGGCTGGTGCCTTCAGATTTTACTTTTTTATCCTCCTGATTTCTCAGCCTCTTTCTGCTGCCCTGCCCCAATCTATTGCTTACTCTGCTGCCCTCCCACACTCTTTTCTTCTGCTCCCACTGTTGGCTGGAGCCCAAGGCAAGCTCACCTCCCACAAGACCTCTGTGGGGAAACTGAGGCTCAAGCATTTTCCCCTCTGATTTGTTCTGTGCCTGACTGTGCTCATAGGCAGGGCAGGTCCCAGCAAATGTCACAGGAAAAACTCTGAGGAGCTTTATCGAATGAATTCTTGAAAAGAGCAGCCAGGCAGCAGTGTGATTATGAGGGGTCATGGCTTTG